>ML776840.1:335052-373284 GCA_009831015.1 Picea engelmannii
CCCCCCCCCCCCCCCCCACCAATTTTACATTCAGATACCTAGCCTACCTACAATCCAACCTCGGTTATTATTCCTTGATTTATCTAGAGAGAAATGTGAATTGCTAGAAAACACTAATATTTGAGAAACCCATTGCAAACCATGCATTATTAAATCTGGTGTTGATACCCCGACCCTCATTTAGCACTAATACCTTTTAGATAATTTATTCTTGAAACTTGTCCATGATCAAATGATGTTTTGGTACCCTGGCCATAGTCTAATCATGTTGGCATTGCGCACGACTGTAAGACCCTAGGTTCGAGTTATCTTGACCAACAAAAACCCTTCAAACACCGACCCTTTCAGCATCACTTGTATCGACCCTTTCAACATCACTTGTATGCAATTGAAGTCTCACCCGAGGTATCTATTGGGGTTGCGGGAACCACATTTCTGTAGTATTGAGGGAATGGGAGGTGAACATCTTTGTCATTCTTACTTATCTGTTTTGTGCACATAATTATGTATGTTCTCTTCTTAGGTTACTTAGTGAATTTCGTTATGCATTACCATTATACTTCAAATTACAAAAGAAACAAATTATTGTATCATTCATTCCATTGTGTAATGATCACACAGAGAATAATTCTAATCTAACATGCATCAAGAAAGTATCCATGATCAATAACATAAAAGACAAATAAACACAATAGTTAACATGGTTCTGTAATATTCCAGATATAAAAAGTATGCAAAACATAAATAAATAGCTAGAAATGGCAGATGAACAACAATATAACCTAAACAACACCACAATAATACCAAAATGATACCAGAATAATACCAGAAAGAACACTTTGATTATTGAGAGCAATGTTCACTTGCCTCTTCGAGGGGGAAACCTCCAGCAGAGCAGAGCTCTATTACAATAATATCCAAGACAAAAGTTCTCATTACCCTGGACTCTCGTTTATAGTAAATATATCTATCAAAAGAACCATCTAGAGGAAGATCCTTCTAGAAGCGGAAGCTTCTATTAGGTCTTCTTACATTGGACTTATTATTCTTTATTGTTAGGCCTTATTAATATTGACCTTTATTACATGGAAATATATTATTCTACCTACGTGAGGGGTTAGGTCCCTAACATGTCCTCCCCCTTAAAAACAATCTTGTCCTCAAGGCTTTAGATGGGGAAATTGTTGCAGAATGGTAGCTGGTTCCCAAGTGGAATCTGCTGGAGTTGTATCTTACCACTAGAATAACACTTCCTTGATGGTTCGTTGATGCAGACAACGCTCACACTAGTCCAAAACTGCTTGTGGTTGTAGCCAAATGGAGCCTTCTTCATCCAACTCAGGAAGGTTGGTTTGAGTTTGGAACTTAGTTCCAATCACCTTCTTTATGCAGGAAAGGTGAAAAACATGATGGAGCTTAGAATGATTGGGAAAAGCTAAATGATAAGCCACTTGTCCCACACGCTTGGAAATGGTATAAGGACCATAAAATTTGGGCGTCAGTTTTTGACAATGGTCAGCCTTGAGGGAATTTTCTTGTAGGGTTGCAGTCGAAGAAACACCTAATCTCCTTCTGCAAATTGACGTTCCTAGTGACCTTGTTTTGCTTGTTGCTTCATGCGGTTATGGGCCATGACCAAATTCTCTTTGAGGGTATGAAGAATAGCCTGTCAAACTATAAGTGTTTGGTCAACCGCCTGGACCTTTGAGACACTTGGAAAATATGAGAGCACTGAAGGTGGATTTTATCCATATACTGCTTCAAAAGGAGTCATGCGGGTAGTTGTATGGTACGAAGTGTTGTACCACCATTCAACTAGTGGTAACCATTGAGCCCACTGATTTTTCCTTTCCGATGCAAAACACATGAAATATGTTTCCAAACACTTGTTGACAATTTCAGTTTGACCACCAGTCTGGGGATGATAAGCTATGATGAGATGCAATTAGGTGCCTTGTAGCTTGAACAATTCTTGCCAAAAATTGCTGGTGAAATTTGGGTCGCGATCAGAGACAATAAAATGCGGCATGCCATGAAGATTGAAGACCTGATCCATGAAAAGTTGAGAGACAGTGGATGCTGTAAATGGGTGTTGAAGAGCACAGAAATGAGCATACTTGGAAAGATGATTAACTACCACCATGATGACTGATTTATTGCCTGATTTAGGTAAGCCTACAATAAAATCCATAGATATATCCTGCCAAATAACAGGTGGAATCGGAAGCGATTGTAGTGTGCCAGAATATTTAACTGTTTCTCCCTTGTTACGTTGACACACATCACATTCAGCCAAAAAATTACGAACGCCATGTTTCATACCATCCCATAAAAAATAACATTTGACCCTCTCATAGGTTTTGGTAAACCCGGAGTGCCCAGTTGTGGGTGTATCATGAAGCTCAGAAAGGACCGTGGATTTAAGTTTTGACTGTTTACTTAATTACAAATGGCCTTTGTATCGAATCTCATCATTGAACCAAGAGTACCCTGGGGAAACTGGAGAATTGGACTGCAATTGTTGTATCAAATGCGAACTTTTGGGATCGTGTAGCCATTCCTAGTGAACAACTTGGAGCCAATCTGGTACAATGAAGGAGAGAGAAAAAAGGGATCCTTCATCTTCATATTTTCTGAAAAGTGCATCAACAACCACATTGTCCTTGCCTTTCTTTTAAATGATCTCATAATCATATCCAAAGAGATTAGTCACCCATTTTTGTTGCTTTGGGGAGGAAAAGCGTTGTTCGAGAAAATACTTGAGGCTTTGATGATTTGTCTTAATTTGGAAGAGTTGCCCCATTAGATAAGGGTGCCAAAGATCCACGACATGCAGAATATCCAACATTTCCTTTTCATATATTGATTTGCCCAAATTGCACTCAGACAATTGTTCACTAGTAAAGGCCAAAGATTGACCCTCTTGCATAAGGAGAACGCCAATTCCTTTTCTGAAAGCATCACATTCCAGGAAAAAGGTCTTTGCGAAATCAGGAAGGGCCAGGACTGGAGTGATGCACATGGCCATCTTCAAGGTTTGAAAATCTTGAGCAGATGTTGGATTCCAAGTGAAAGAATTATTTTTAAGAAGTGCAGTGAGAGGTGCCGCAATATTTCCATAATTCTTAACAAACTTGCGATAATAACTTGTTAAACCCAAAAATCCACCCAAGATTTTGAGAGTATTTGGGTGAGGCCAATCTTGCATAGCTTCAATATTTTTAGGATCCACACTGATGCCAGACTTGCCAACAAGATGACCCAATTACTCGACTTTCGAGGCACCAAAAGCACATTTAGATTGTTTGAGGAAAATTTGGTACTGAGAGAGTAGATGGAGAACTCGATCCACATGAGAAAGATGGGTTGTCCAGGTTTTACTATAGATGAGGATATCATCAAAGAAAACTAAGACAACATGACAAAGAAAAGGATAGAAGACATGATTCATGAGGTTTGGAAAGTGGAGGGAGCATTACACAAGCCAAAGGGCATGATCAAAAACTCATAGTGGCCCTCATGAGTTCAAAATGTTGTCTTTGGAATGTCTTCCTCTTTCATACGGATCTGGTGATAGCCAGAATGAAGATCAAGTTTAGTAAAGAACTGGGCACCACTCAATTCATCCAAAAGGTCATCAATGATAGGAATGGGAAATTTGTCTTTAATGGTGAGTTTGTTGAGGGCACAGAATTCAAGACACATGTGCCAAAAACCTTCTTTCTTAAGGACTATGACCATAGGTGAAGAGTAGGGGCTTGTACTAGGGCGTATAACACCTGTGTTGAGCAGGTCTTGAACAATTTTCTCAATTTCATTTTTTTGGGAAAAGGGTTGACGATAGGGACGAATATTGGGAGGAAGGCTTCCTAGGACAAGGGGAATGGAATGATCATGAACACCACGAGAAGGAGGAAGTCACTGAGGAGTAGAAAAAATACTTTATGTTTAGAGAGGATGGATTGGAGGTCCTGCAACATAGAGGGTGTATCAGTTGCTTGTATGGCATGGAGTTGGGAAATAATTCCATAATGACCTTTTTTTAGCAGCTTTTCCATGCGATGGGAACTAATGATCTCCAATGAACCGACGGTGATGCCTTGGAACTTATATTGTTGGCCCTCCTGGTTGAATTGCATGGTTAATTCCTTAAAATCCATGAGAATGGGACCCAAAGTCCTTATCTATTCTACACCCAACACAATGTCACAATTGCCCATGTCGATAGAAAACATATGAGATTTCAGGTGGTATTCACCAATTTGGAGACACACATTTTCACAACACCCTCCACATTTCATGGACCCGCCATTGGAAATCATGATTTGAAAATTATTGACTGCACGGATATAGCAATTAGTTTCTTGGGCAATGTGGCGATGAGTAAAATTATGGATGCTTCCACTATCAACAAGAATGATGACCTTCCTATGCTTGATGTAACCAATTAGCTTGAGGGTTTGGGGAGCAGAGAAGCCAGTGAGAGAATTTAGGGAAATGACTGGTTCTACTTCAGGAGGTTCTGAGGGAGGGTTTATGTCAATGGGTTCAGGTGACACTGACACAAGGGGAGACTCAACATCCTCTTCCGAAACATCCTCCGAGATGGCCATAAAAATCTTTTGTTCCTTACACTTGTGTCCTGGAAAATATTTGTCATCACAATTATAACAAAAGCCTTTGAGTTGGCGTTCAACAATTTCGGCCCTAGTCAATTTCTGGATATTTAGTGGAGCAGAAGGAGGAGTGGGAGTTACTGGTTTAGTGCGAGGAATAAAGGAGGGTTTTCGGTTTTGAGAAGAGACAACATGTTGTGCTTCCTTAGCTCTTTTAGTAGCGTCCACCCAACTCTGAGGTTGCGCCATGAGGACATGAGCACGAATCTCATCCTTGAGGCCACTGATAAAACATTCTCAGAAAAAAGCATCAAACATGCCCTCTGTAAGAAAATCCAGTCGCTCAAAAGTAGCTATAAAGTATTCCAGTGTGCTAGATTGTTTCAACTTTGTCAAACGACCTAAATGGTTGGTGTCAGTGTCAAAGTGTTCATAAAGCTATGCCACAAAGTGTGTCCAAGACACATACCCTTGGTGGGAATTTTTTCTCCATTTCCACCATTGCCAACGTTCTTTATCTAGATGGAGAACATTGTATCGGAGTTTGGCTAACTCATTCGTGATTCCATACAAAGAGAAATAATTTTCCATTTGAGTTACCTAGGCAGTGGAATCCGATCCATCAAATTTGGTCACATCCACACGTGGAAGGCGTAGGTCATGCTGAAAGTGAGGGGGCCGAAAATTATGGGAATGAGAGGAAGTTTCACCTTAGGTATGCAAAGGCGGGTCCAATAAGGGAAGATCTGCAGGGATATGCAACTTGGCATAGATCATCGTAGTGACAGATTCAAGCTGGGTAGTAATGTATTTTTTGAGCTCTTGTTTGAGTTCTGCGATTGAGGCGACGTCGATGGAGGAATGCATCTTTTGATTGATGGTGGAAATATTGGCACTAAGTTGTTGCACTTCTTTTTGGGTTTCTGTGAAATTAGAGTGCAAGGTAGTGAAGCGAGCTTCCAAGTCTTGTCTACGGGTATGGGCCATGATGATGAGGGAACAAGAAAAGAGACGGGTGGGACCACACAAAAAATGGGTTATGGGTGAAGTGTATCACAACGATCAGGGCAATGAGTTGAATCCAATGGGGTAAAGCCCAAATAAGGGTGTTGGAAGGGGGTCGGGTCCACAAGAAGAAAAAAATTGTTGAAAAATGGTAGGTATGATAGCGATAAGGGCGAAAAGAGAAATCTAATGGAATAGGTCTCAAATAATGGTGCCAATAGGATCCAGACTTTTTTTTTTACTCCTGCGGAGTTATAGTCTGATATGAAGAATATTGCAGTGATGAAATGCCCAAATGCTTAACAAGAATAAATGTGTAGTGATGAAATGCCCAAATGCTTAACATGAATAAATGTGTAGTAATTTCACAACTCTTGTTTGTTCTGTTTTTGTTTCTTTCCCAAGGGTTAGGTATTCAAGGGTTCTATAGACAAGGGTTTTCCCTGTGCTATAGCTCTCTGATATACATGTGGGGTCCAATAGTAGTACTCAACCCAATATCTCAGGGCACCAACTAAGGAGGTTAGATTGTGCCCTTAATCATACTACTCGACTACCTAGGTACTAGAGAGTATCTTCCTGAGTGTTTTTTTTAGTGGCACTATACCAGTCAAGCGACCGATCGATTTATCTATGGAGGGATTCAAGAGATCTAGGCCGATCCATATACAGGTGTTGTCTGACGTGCTACCAATCAAAGGGGTACCAACAGAGGTTACAAGGGTGACCAATAGATGTGCTCTTAAGTACCACTTGTACTTCCTGCGTGTATGAATCCCTGAATGCGGGTTTATGCATGTAACGACAAATATTTGCAGTTTAAAGATGTCGAAATACGTCTCTAACCTGAAAAAAATTAACCCACAATTTTATGCCGAGGAAGGTGCTCTGATACTACTTGTAATATTCCAGATATAAAAAGTATGAAGAATAGAAATAAATAGCTATATATGGTAGATGAACAACAATATAACCAGAACAACACCACAATAATACCAAAATGATACCAGAATAATACCAGAAAGAACACTTTGATTATTGAGAGAAATGTTCACTTACCTCTTTGAGGGGGAAACCTCTAGCAGAGAAAAGCTCTATTACAATAATATCCAAGAAAAAAATTCTCATACCCTCAAATAAATATGTCTATCAAAAGAACCATCTAGAGGAAGATCCTTCTAGAAGAGGGAGCTTCTATTAGGTCTTCTTACATTGGACTTATTCTTCCTTATTTCTAGGCCTTATTAATATTGACCTTTATTACATGGAAACATATTATTCTACCTATGTGAGGGGTTAGGTCCCTAACAGGTTCACCCAAACTTTGGGCTACGTCCACAACAAATGGATTATTTATTATTCTTTATGCAATTGTCTTAGGCTTGTACACTAGGTTTACACAAATACATCATGCTAACTTGTCCTTCTCCTATCCTAGTCGTTCCGTAGTGCAAGCCTCTCTCTCTCTTTGCAACATCTCTTCAACATTCAGACATAGACTCAATAGTGACTTCTGTAAATCATTATATCACTCTCTTTCTCGACCAGAACAAAATAACTCAGAAGAAATAAAAGAGAGGAACCCCTATTCCCCCAACCCATTACATATTTATACATAAATTCTAGGGCTTAAAACCCTACTTTGTTCATCCCAAAACCCCATTACAATGCATGCTAAATCCAATTGACTTATTGTTCAGGATGCTTTTCCTTCTTTTATGCATGCTGATTTTTCACTTTGATTGTTGTTCTTCCTGCTTTTGTGCATCCTTATATCTTTATCACGTCGGGTTGTCATCCTTCCTTTTCACTCACATTATTCTCTTGTTTTATTCCCTAATTTGTTCTTCTGCTTTATTCCTTTGCTTTATTCTTCTCATTGCACACTGTATTTCTGAATGCGCCTCAACTGCACACTCCTAAGTCTTCCTTCTTCTCTTGTGGACATATTATATACTTAGGATTTTCAAGCATATTATTTCCATAATTCATGTCCAACAGGCCCCCAATACTCACTTGTGGCTTGTTCCGATCCACTTAGGCTTGTTGTGCGCTCCTCCATCCTTGGATGAACTTTTGGGAGGCTTCCTTAGCTGCCACAACTTCCTTGATTATTGTTTCCTCAGTTACCACAATCTCTTCGACCCCCTGTGTAGTCAGGGTTGTAATGTTTTCTTTTGTTTCATGTGTTCCTTATTTCACCTTGCCCTGTGTAGTGGCAAGTTCACCTATCACCCTCAATTATTCTTCTTGCAACAATCCTAATATATGTTGGAGGATATTATGTTGATCCTGCATATTTTCAACCTCCATGTATGATTTCCTTTGTGCCAAAATGGTCATCATTTGTTCAGTTGGTGGAAGGGTGTTTATTCTCTCTAAATATTTCTGGGCCATTTCCTACGCTTCCCTTAATTTTGATTCCACAACCTTCATCTATGGATCTTCTACCAGATCTGTCCATATTTTCATTCTTTCCTCACATAGTTTTGTACATTCTTCCTCCACTTTCTTGATGTTGGATACAACTTTCATCGTCATTCTCTCTCTTCCTACTCGTTCCTCCGGTGGTGTTCTCGGCATATTGCACAACTATAGATCCTAAGTTTTCATGTGGAAGCCTTTGACGACTTCACCAATTTTCAAGACATTCTCTTCCATTGTAGACTCCACTACTATTGGTATTTCCAGAATTTCCTTGTACAACTTTTGGACGACCTCTTGTGTCTTCTGTGCCATTATCTCAACTTCGTCTTTTTCATTTAGATCTTGCCTGACCCTTTGCTCGACCTCATTCTTTTCCTTCATTGTTGCTTCCACTCTACCTTCAACTTCTCTCTTTTTTCTGGAGAGCAGTGTCATACTGTTGTTGCAACTGAGCATGTTCATCCATTAATTTGGTCATTTCCTTGTTTTCTTCATCTGTATGGAGACTAATCTCATGCAAAATGACTATTTGCAAGCTTTGTAATATTTGTATGGGAATCTGTGACACTACTATGTTCAATTGGATCAGTGTCTTCATCATTTCTTGTAGTTGAGGTGTTGGGATCTCAATTGCATCCATCTCTATTTTTAATGATTTGTGCCCTGCAACTAGCTTAGTCAAGACTGGATTAGCAATATGTGCTTCTGCTACCGAACTTGTGCCCAATTGTCCACCCTCTCTATGCTCTGGTGTTATTCTATATTCTGCCAAGAGTTGTTATAATGTTACCAACTGATCCTACACCTTCTGGTGTTGCTCTACTTGTTTCCTCGTTGCTTCCCCAATGACTTCCTATACAACGTCTCGTACTTGGTAGCTAATTCGGTCCATGTCATCATTGGTCAGAGTATAGACTAAGGGTACCTTGTGCGCTTTGGTATTCTTGCAAGCACCTCCTACTATCTCCTTCCCCTTATCTTTTCGTTTTAATCCTTCTGTGGGGACTAGGGACTACACTTCTCCTGTTGATGGTCCATGCATGTTTCCTGCACCATTGTTCTAGTCATTCTGCTACCCCTCATACAATTCTTCTTCATCTCTGTCCTGTTCTTCTTCCTCTTTGGGGTGGCCCGTTTGTTCTGTCGGGGTTTTCCACCCATATTCTCAATCATTCATGATTAGGAATACATCCTTTGTTGTCAACCTGAAGTTGGTTGGTAGCCACTGGCCCGCAGGGTCCTTTTTTGCTTGCACGTACATATGGTGCATCCTTGCTTTGAATTGTGCACTATCCCGGTAGGTTTCTATTGTCTCATTTGTGATGCATAGTGTATGCTCGATTACATACCCGATTGAGTTAGATTATACATAAAATGTAACATTATTGTCGACTTGTCTCCTTTTTTTGGGAATATTCCATAAGTTGGCATACCGCATGGCCATATTACCTCTACCGGTTGTTTTTATGCATTAGTAATAACCTAGTTCCTTTCATCCTACCAACGCAATCAAAATAAGAAGCCAGGCACAATGAAACTCTGTGCCTTTTTTCTGGGCCTCTATATAGTCTGTCAAAAATTGATTCACCAAGAATGTGGCCTAGTTCATTTGGACCCCTTCTGTTCATTTTTTTGTGGCTATGATTACTACAGATGGTACTTTATCCTTAAGAAAATTGCGCAACAATTTGTAGGCCAACACCTGTGTTACGAACTAGACATCGTCACTGTTAATGTTCGCGACATCCAATCCCCTTTTTCCCCTGAAGGTGTGAAAATTATCCTTCATGGCTTCTGTTAGCACTTTCTCCCCTTATTTGTTGAATAAGGTGGTCAGATCCTCTCTTGCTTTTGGTAGCCCCGTGATTTGCGCAATCAATGCAGTATCAATCGACATGGGTGGGTTAATCTACAATGTTCCTCCATGGATTCATCTGAGTAGTATCTTAACACAAGCATTGATTTCTAGGCTACATCCAAAGTGTGGAACCTACAGTAGGTTCAGTATCCTTGAATTCTCGATTCTTGTTTCCCACATTTGTGTTTCTAGCAATATCTCTCCTATGCCCAGTACGCTCTTAGCACACAAGTACTTTTCCCTCGACAACTCGAGAAACTTCTGCTTGTTTGTGATATTTTGGTCTACAAATTTGACGACATAAACCTTTCCTAGCATGTCTCCTTCAACACTTACGCTAGGTGGTATTGGTGATGTTACTAGGGGGTATTTTATGTCTGTTGGTAATTTAAATTGAGGTGCATTGTCTTTCCTCGATGGGATATAGTCCTTGTGGAAGATTTCTTGTGAATCCGAAGTTCCAGGTGTTTCCTCAACCACTGGTGGTCATTTTTATTTATTTCGTGTTGCTTTTGATGGGGCTCCAACTTTTGACAAGGCCATTGTTTTTTGTGACGGGTTCCTTTACTTGCTCTATGGTTGTTCTGGTGTGGTTGTAGTTCATCTCTGGGTCACTCAGGTTCTCTCTGGTTTTCTTTGGTTCTCTCTCTTGCATGCAACTCTTAGTAACAATGATTCATGCTTGGTGACCTTCAACTGCTTTTGTACCTCCTTTCAAATTGTTCATATCTCTTCATGCCTTAACTAACTTGTCTAATCTGCCAACGAGGTTGATGAGTGGCTAAATAAATGTGGCTTTATTACCAAATCCGTCGTGTGATTTTTTCCTCGTACTTTCTATTTGTGGTGCTTTTTGACGGATTTTATCATTTAATATTATACGACACCTTTATGATATGTCATTACCACTTTGTAACCATCATTTCCTTGATTTAATGCCTTGTAATGGTCTTATCAGTACCATACTGCACAATTTTTCTTACTTTCGCATTTGTTTTCTTCACGATTTTTTGCTTATGTGTGTTATTTCCTTAATTGGCGCAATTTCATTCTGATAGCGCGACAATCATCCTTTCTTATCTATTTCTTATGCCTTTGTGCTCTGAAATATTTTTCTTTCTCTATATCTACTTTTTATTTGATTTTATTCCTTTTTCTACTTTTTATATGTCTTTTTTTGTTTTACCTACCTACTATAGTACAATTACTATGATACATGTGTTCTAGCATAGCCCAGAGTACTACCCAGAATTTTGGTCGTCTCTATAGAGTTTCAACCGACTTCCATTAACCATTCCTCCAAGGAATTACCCATTCAAGGTTTCCAACTGCACGACATCTGTCTCCGTCACTTGATTAATCACATAGGGTCCTAACCAGTGTATTCTGAACTTTCCAGCATGTTGCATAAACTTATTGTTATAGAGTAATACCAAGTCTCCTACTTGTAATTTTTTTTGTTTAATGTGTCTATCATGCCATGCCTTCTCTCTGGATTTTTGAACTTGTTGATGGAAACCTGCGATAAATAGATCTTCCTCAAGTTGGACCAACTATGATAATCGCTGCTCTATTGTGCTAGATTCCGAAAGATCAATGATCACTACAATGCACAGGATAGGTAGAATAAACTCCATTGGCGTTATTGTTTCTTTCCCATAGACCAACATGAAAGGTGTCTTCCCTGTCAAATTTTTGCTTGTCGTCCTATAGGCCCATAAAAATATAGGAACTCTTAAGTCCCAATCATTTCTCTATACATTGCAGATCTTTGTTAAAGCATTCTTCATAATTTTATTGAAAGCTTCTGCCGTCCCATTGGCATGAGGATGATACAGGGTACTCTTTTGATGATAGATTTGAAAATCCTTGGTCCATGTTGCAATTGTTTTATTTAGGAAGCGTGTTCCTTGATCGTTGAGTAATATACGTAGACTACATTCTGGAATAGAAATCGTGTAGCAGTCTTTGCGGTGCAGTCTAGGAATGAATGTTTCTTCTTTCCATCGTGTCAAATACTCCATCGTAGTGACTATGTACCTTTCCCCTAATCTTATTTCTTATGGGTTGATTGGCCCCACAAAGTCTATGGCCCATTTATCAAATTCTTGCAATGTAACCTATGGATTTAAAGTCATTTCATCCCTCCTAGATGGCTTTCCCACTTTTTGGCATACATCGCATGACTGAAAGTATTCCTTAGCTTCTTTGTGAAGTGTGGGTCACCAAAGCCCCGTGCACAAAATATTTTGCGCAGTCATTTTTCCTACATAATGTCCTCCTACAATCCGTTCGTGCACTTCTATGAGTATTATAGGAATTTCATGTTCCAACACACATCGTCTCAATATTCCATCTGCAACCAACTTATACAATTTTTCTGCAATGAGCTGATAGTCTGCTACTTTAAATACCAGTTGTTTCTTCTGTGCAACTGTCATGTATGATGGGGCCATTCCTGTACTTAGAAACTGCATGATGTTAGTAAAGTAATCATCCACCATTTTAACTGCAAATAGTTGTGCATATGGTAATATGTCATCTATATTCTCTTAATATTCACCTGATAGGATGTGTGATAAATGATCTAGTCTTGGATTCAACTTCCCTGGTTTCACCGCAACCTCAAAATCGTGTTCCTGAAACAATAGTAGCCATCTGCATATGCTCCCTCCCAACACTAGCTTGTTCACTAAATATTTTAATGCATAATGGTCAATGTACATCTTAAAGTGAGACCTTAATAAATAATGTCTGAACTTCTGCAACACATATACGATTTCCAATCCTTCATGTTCTGTGGTGGTGTAATTATTCTCTTCTATGGGCAAATTCCCACTTACAAAAGAAATTGGGTGATCTACGTCTCTCTCCCTTGGTTGAGATAGTACTTCACCCAATGCTATGGACGATGCATCTACATGAACATGGAATTCCTTTTTCCAATATGGAAAGATCAAAATGGGTGTGGTCACCAGTTTTTTCTTTAATGTGTCCAAACCCTTTTGACATTCCTCATTTGATTGGAACTTCGCTTACTTCTTCAACAAATTTTCCATTGGTGTTATGATCTGCGCACATCCTTTGATAAAATTCCTATAATATCATGTATGACCCAAATTTTCCCCCAGTTGTTTGAATGATGTAGGTGGTTCTAAATCCAGAATCACTGCAATCTTGGCTGGATCCACTAATAATCTCTTCTTGCAGAATACATGGCCCAATAAAATTCCAAACGGTGTGCAAAAAATATGCTTCTTCAAATTCAACAAGATCTGACACTATCTACACCTATCCAACATTAGCCCAAGTACTTCTATGTGATCCTTTAGTAGACTAAACACAGTCCAATCGTCTAAGTACACTTCAAGGAACTTATGGATAAATTCCTTGAACAATGCAACCACAACTCTTGAAAAAACCACAAGGGGAATTCTCCAGTCTAAAGGGAATTATTGTATACTGACAACTTCCCCCTTCTTTCATGAAAGTAGTCTTGTACTGGTCCTCCTGCACAATTTTTATTTGATGGTACCTTGAGAATCCATCTGTGAAAGAATAAGATTCTTTCCCTCCTACATTCTCCAGTACCTCATTTATGAATGGTGTCGGGAATGGGTCATGTAAGCATGCATCATTCAACTTCCTCAGATCCACAAAAATATTGATACCTTCTATCTTCTTGTGTTGCACTACCATTAGGATTATCCACTTCGATTCCACCACGGGTTCAATAATCCTTGCGTCCAAAATTATGTCTATTTCTACTTTAACCTTCTCTTTGTACTTTGGATATACCCTGTAAGGCCTATGTAGCACTGACTTAGACCTAGTTTCAAAGTAATATTCATCTTGCATAAGTCCCCAACTATCCCCTTCATCTATGAAAATGTTGTTGGGAATATGTATTGATATTTGCGCAACAAGTCCCCAATATTCTCTACTATCTCATCACTCAAGTAATCCCCTATCTGGGCAAACTTTGGATTCTCTATTGTCCCAATGTTTACATTTCACGTCTTTATTGGGTGTGTGTATGCGACATATTCAAGTTGTGGCCTTCTACTTCCCGTTCCCCTTCTGTTACATGTACTTGCACGTTCCTAGGGTCTTCTTCATCATATTATTCCTTGGAAACATTATAACACTCCAATAACTCATGAACAATCATAACATCTATATGCACATCGTAGAATGGTACCACCTCCATCGACCCTTCTTCTGAGAATATCTTAGTTCAAATATCCTGTAGCGCTGTGTCTATTGATGGAGATTCATGTTCAAATGTAAATGTGACCTTGAACCTCTGAGCCAACTCGTTCCAGTTTGTTGTCTCTTTGCGCATTTCCAATTCCAGATACCAATTTTTCATAATTGTATCCAGTGTATGTATAAATCTATGTATCCATTCTTCCTTTGGTGTCACATTCCATCTGTCCCTGCACTACTCCACATGATCCACTATCTCACTCTCCCTTGCATACCTATGCACAATATTTTCTACCTCAGTACCAAACCCAAATTTCATTAGCCTTCTACATTATGACCAATCTTTCATTCCCTCTTTGTGTGCAACCCACCATCTGGATGGAGTCTCTTTTAGGACAACATCTAGTTCCAACATCCATTATTGTTTGGGTACCTGCAACTCAAATACCTTTACAAACAATATTATATCAGTAAATCCATCATACCTAGGTGGATCACACAACTTTGTTCCAATCTAGTGCAAGGACCGGGTCATGCATGCACATCATCTAGTTGTTACTTTATGCATCCTCTGCTACCAATGCTCTAGACCTTCTTCCAAATCTGATGCACACAAATTGATACTTATCCAACTTAGCATACCATTTGCAGTGGATTTTACATAATCATTCATCCATGCATTCATGCTATAAAAATTTTCAATATCATTTCCTCTTGTTAGTTCTATGTACCTATTTCCTTCCATTGGGTCCAATGGTGCAATAACTTTCAAATCTCCAACTTCAAATATCATTTCTCCCTACTTTAGATTAATGATCACCTAATTATCAAATTTCCTTTCCAGTCCCATAAATATTGGATATGGTTGACTATCATCCACGATCTCAATAACTTCAAATCCTACTACACTATCCACCCCATCTATGTTCACATGTACTCTTCTCAATCAACCAATCAATACTATCTTGTGCTGATTTGCGATCCTTAACTGAAAAAGAGACCAGACCAGCTTGGGTTTTCCCATCATCTCCCAGGTATTCTTTGGAAATACATTCACATCAGACCCCAAGTCCAAGATGACATTATCCACATCATATTACCCAACTTGCGCACTAAATCTGAATTCTCTTTTGGTCCTCTTTCTGCGCAGTACCAGATTCACCACCCTCTGCGCAATGAGAGTCTCCTTTCCTTGCATGGAATGAACAATAATTTCATATAGTGCATTCAACAGAGTTTCATCTCTCAAAATATCTACACAACTTCTCAAGAATTCTCTTAGAGTGCTTACCTTCCTAGTTGGCTTCTCTAGTGCAACACAATCATTAAGATGCAACACAGATGATGTTGATGCTCCCCAATCTTGTCCAAGTACCTATTTTCTTGGCCTTTGATATGTCTCCTTTTATTGTCGAGGATCGAAGGTTGGCATAGGCCCTACTGACTTCCTTACCCATTTATCAACCTGCTTTCCTCCATTAATCACATCAAAACGTTTTCTAGCTCCTCCACGGGTAACAACTGCTATTATAGGTCCTTCATTGTGTTTTCCGGCTGATAGATTCTATACATTTTGATTTGGATTTTGGTTTTAATTACCTATTTCCTTCCATTCCACAAATATTTGAGGACAATATTCTATTGCATGGTCCAGTCCTCGACACTATGTGCATATTGTACATGGATTTGGGCAGTCGCGAGCTAAGTGTCCCGGTTGGTTACAATTGTAACATATTATCAGTCCTATTCCTCCTCTGCCATAATTTATTTTGACTCAACCTCTGCCAAAATTTCCTATGTTCCCTAGATTAAATCCCCTCTGATTATTATATTTTGGATATGTTGCATTATTCTCCTCCTGAATTATGTACATATTTGTAGTGCACTCCCTCATCAAATCAAATGCGCATCAATCCTTCTCTTCATGTCTGAATGACTTGCAAAAGTTACAAAATAAGTTCCTTGGTGTACGTTGATACTTTTGTAGTAGTGGACACTCAGTTGGATGATGTCCTTACATATCTCACAATACCCGCCTCTTGGTAGTGGATTTGTTGCTCTAGTCTCTAGATATTGTGCTAATGTTGGACATTTGTCCTTGTGATGACCTTCAGTCCTACACTTTGTACAAAAAACTTGGTCACATTTATCCTTCCCTTTTTTAAGTTCTTCCAGTTGAATCATCAATGTATCCAACTGTGTCTGAACTTGCGCCATCCCTCCATTGTATCCTACAAGGGATTATTCCAATTTCATTGAAATTTCCAAAGCCTCAGGCTGCGACACAACCTTCTGTTGAATGAATGGCATGTGAATGTGTGGTAGAAGTCCTACAATGAACCATTCTTGATGTTGTTGATATGAAAATCCATTCTACCCATAATATCCTTAAAACATTGGTCATAATCCCAACCTGATTCAGTCTGCACCTGTTTAATTTCTTTCAGCTCTGTAATATTCCGTGACTTAGAATTTGGCTTCTTGGAATCTTTTAACAATTCTTGTCTTATCTCTGCTAAAGTCCTAGCTTGTCCTGTAGGTGTGGTACTATGGAACTTCATGTACTAGACTAAATCACAACCTCTAAATGTTGTTTCCAATTGCACAATATTCACGGCCTCATACTGGACGTTCTTTGTAGCCCAAATTGTCTAAAAAAAAACAAATGTTGTTATGGGTCCTCTGACCCAAATCCTTGGAAATCAGGCAGTATGAGGGTGTTATCTAGCCCTTCCATGTTTCTTTTTGTAGTCCCTCTTCCTGGTGAATATGGTTGAGTCTAACTCTGCATACTGCTTCCACTTCTCCAATTTCTACTATGTTTTCCTCCCGTGCTAACTATAAGTTCTTTTGATAAGTCTTCAAGTATTATTTCTGATTGTGGTGATGCATATGGGGTTGTGGATTCGACATAGGATCCAATATGAGTGGGACTTAATGGCTCTTCTATTATAGGATTGGATTGGGATTCCTCTTCCTCTCCTCTTATGTGTGGTACCTCCATGATTTGTACTATTGCACAAGGTCCTCTCCCCTCTGGCTCACTATGAAACTCTCTTTTCTCAGCCCCAATATTTTTCCTCTTGTACCTCTTTCCTTTGTGTAGTTCTCCAAACTCATATTCTTCCTCTAGTATACCTTATTCGGTTCTACACATCCTTAATCCCTCCCTTCTTTCTTCATCAATTCCTTCATTCTCTCCTGTCCTCAGACTATCCTCTTGTCATCCCTCGACTCCCCTATGTGTGTGAATCCTCTTAGCTATCGTAATCCATTCTCATCACACACTTGTAAAAAAAAACATATTTATCCACGTACCCAATGATTTCATGGACCTTCCATGTGGACACTTGAAGAATTCCATTTATGCAACATTGTATGACTGGGGTACAATCTACTTCAAATTCTGTAATATATCCTCCTAATATAATATCTAGCTAGAAATCAACTGCATGAGAAGTTTGATTACTTACATAATTCAACTGTCTTACCAAATTAGGAGTCCAATTCCTCGGTGATGTGGTTTGGTACCTTACAATATTTTCTACTAGTCTTTCTAACCACTCAGCGAGAATAATCGAAAATTCACCAATTTTTTTTTCATTCAAATTTGTGTACACATACTTTTGCATCCATTGTTCATCCCTCAATTGAGGTTTCCTATTCTCTTTCCGGGAAAATACTCGTTCCTTCCCTTCTAACCATTTTAAGATCTAATTCTTAGTCAGCCTCCAAAACATTCCCTCAATCACATATTTCATATCCTGACAACGAAACCATTTGTTGGCACTACATGTGGTTGTAAGACCCTAGGTTCGAGTTATCTTGACCAACAAAAAACCTTCAGACACCGACCCTTTCTGTATCACTTGCATGCAAGTAAAGTCTCACCTAAGGTATCTATTGGGGATACAGGAACTGAGTTTCTACAGTAGTGAAGGAAAGGGAGGTGAACATCTTTTACATTCTTACTTATATGTTATGTGTGTAATGTTCCTGACTTGGCTAGTCTAGGAAGCGCTTCTAATGTGTGTGTAGGATCAATTGTTTACAACATATAGATGGTCATACAAATAATAAATGCGACAAAGAACTGCAAAGTTTATATTATGATATCTCTGCGGATTACAAAAGGTCGAATGCGGATGAATAAAATGACAACACTCGGCCAGATCAAAAGACAAAAGGATCTTAGCCAAAATACAAATAAGCAACTAAAAAATAATACCTGGAATATGTGAGCATTGCGGGATCAATGGATGCGCTGGAACTAAGGCAGCTTGTACGGTAACTGTTGGAATTTTGGAAAGTTCGCCCTCAGAGATATACCTCTTGAAATGGCCTAGGAACTATCCCAAATGATGCGCCCTTCTCTAGTTCTCAGTACTGGTAACTGTCAGACCCCTCTGCTAGTGGGTTTGGACCCCGGATGGATCCCCCTGGGGGAATGCGCCCCTCTTTCTATGGCAAAATGTGTCCTAGTGATTCCATCATCAGAATCGAACGAGATGTGTCTCAAAATGACCTCCTTGGTCTACTGGGAAATGGGTCGGAATGGTTTCCCTGAATATGGCCTGATGCTCCCTCGGGAACCCTAAATGTATCCGCCAAAAGTGATGCATTACCAAGTCTGGAAAATGTGGCACAGATGATTCCTCCATCGGAATTTGGTGAGGAACTAGGAAAAATATGTGCCTTTCCTTCCTCTCAAATGGGTCGGAGGTAAATCTCAGAATTCTCCCTGGATAGGACAAGTTGATCTCTAAACCTCCTCAGAAGTTGCACCCTCCCTCTAGATGAATGTGCCCTTACTGAACACTGAGTAACTGTTGCTGAAGGATGATGGAATACCTATGTGATCTTCCCGATGACTAGGGTGTGATTCTCAACACTGAAATCAGCCAACTGGTGTCTTCCTCTTGGAATCCAGTGAACTATCTCTCCTGAGATGCACCTCTCTCCTCAATGACAAGTCATAATCTGCATAATGATGAATTAGGTTGCTGACCCTTCCTTTATAGATTTCTAAAAACCTAAATCATTGCTGAAACCCTAATTCATTGTTGACTTCCAAAACCCTAAATCACTGTTGAAACCCTAATTCACTGTTGACTTCGATTTTTATCTCATAATGACTTAAAAGCGTTTTTAACCCTTTTTTAGCTCAATGTCACTTTTCGAATATAACACCGGTGACTGGAGTGACCTCTAGTGACCATGTTTACCCCTTTCTAGCCCTGGATATAGTCTAACAGGGTGGTTTAGATCATTAATCCTCCTCTCTTGAGCTCCTATTTGGAAAGGGACATTACAGTCCTCCCTTCCCGAAATTGCTTGTCTTCAAGCAATACCAGTCCAGGGTGCTGCAACACCTGCTCGCTCTCCCAAGTAGCATCCTCTTATGGAAGCGCTCTCCATCTAATCAAACACTCTCTGATGACCCTGCTCCTCAGTTTCCACTCCCAAAACTCCAAAACCTCCTCTGGAACGAACTCCAACTGTCCCTCCTCATCCAATGGGGGAAGCTCCTTTGATGTGCTAATGAATTGTCCCACTTCCATTTTGAGGCAAGACACGTGGAACACATTATGAATCTTTCTCCCCTTTGGAAGATCTAACTCATAAGAAACCTCGCCTACTCGGCACATGATCCTGTAAGGACCATAAAATCTGGGCTTGAGCTTCTCAGCCCCACTCTTCTTCAGAGATGAGTGTTTTAAGGGTTGGAGTCTCAAGAAAACCAAATCTCCAAC
Organism: Picea engelmannii; assembly: GCA_009831015.1. Lineage (NCBI taxonomy): Eukaryota > Viridiplantae > Streptophyta > Pinopsida > Pinales > Pinaceae > Picea > Picea engelmannii. The sequence goes on from ML776840.1 coordinate 354,921, forward strand.
CTCAAAGATGTGCTCTATCCTGTGCCTGTCCACACTTATCTTCTTTCGATTTTGCATTGTCTACAGGTTCTCTTTCAACAACTTGAGAATCTCCAAACTCTCTATGATCCAATCCTTAGCCTTGGGAGCTCTGCTCTCCCAAAGACCAAGTCTACCAAAGTGGGAGCATCATATTCATACAATGCTTGGAAGGGTGTCATACCAATGGACATGTGGAAGGTGGTGTTGTAGCAATGTTCTCCTAAATGTAACCACTTTAGACACGTTCTCTGTTGTCCTCCTACACAGTTCCTCAAATAACCTTTAACCCACTTGTTGACAATCTCGGTCTGCCCATCTGTCTGAGGGTGATAGCTGGTGCTAGGTGTCAACTATGTCCCCACCAACCGAAACAACTCTCTCCAAAATGTCCCTATGAACCAATTGTCCCTGTCACTGACAATGTTCTTCGGCAACCCATGAAGTTTGAAGACCTCCCTGAAGAAAGGCTCGACTACCTAAACTGCGTTGTACTCTGTTGATATGGAATAGAAGTGAGAAAACTTGGTCAATCTGTCAACCACTACATAGATACAGTCCTTACCCTGGACCTTGGGTAGACCTGTGATCAAGTCCATAGATATACTCTCCCATTTCTTCTCTGGAATGGGGAGTGGATGAAGTAGCCCTGCTGGAAGAGCATGCTCTGAATTTTTCTACTGGCAAGTCACACACTCACTGACGTGTCTCATAACATCCTGTTTGAGGCCCTTCCATGAGAACCTCTCTCTGATATGTCTATAGGTTTTGAAAAACCCTTAATGGTCTACTAGAGGTGAATCATGAACTGAGGTGAGGATCTTCTTCTTGAGCCCCGAATCTGGCAACAAGTAGACTCTATCCTTGTAAAATATGACATCGCCAATGACCCTATATCGGTCATCCTGTATCTACCCATCCATCACCTCACAAGCGAACTTGTTCTTGGAATATTCCACTAACAAGTGGGATTTCCAATCTGCTGAAATCTCCATCAAAGAATATGCCACAGGTCTCCTCGATAGTGAATCAACCACAATGTTCTTCTTCCCCTTGACATACTCTATGTCAAATTCAAATGCCTGTACCTTCGTAACCCATTTATGTTGGTGCTCACTGAGGTCCTTTTGCTCAAGGAAATACTTCAAATTATTGTGATTGGTCTTGACCACGAATTTGATGCCCACTAAATATTGTCTGAACTTGGTCAAGGAATGCATGATTGCCAACATTTATTTGTCATAAATGGAGTACAACCTCTCATGTTGACTAAGTTTTCGGCTCTCGAATACAATGGGGTTTCCTCCCTGCATAAAAAATGCACCGATCCCTTCGCCGGATGCATCACACTCTAGTATAAATGGCAAGGTGAAGTCTGGTAGTGCCAAGACTGGACAAGTGCCCATGACTTCCTTCATGTGATCAAAGGATTCCTATGATTTCTCGGTCCATATGAAGGCCCCATGCTTGGTAAGATATGTCAGTGGTTCTCCAAGCTGAGAAAAATCCCAGACAAACCGCCTGTAATAGCTGCACAACCCGAAGAAGCTTCTCAATTATGTCACGTTCCTGGGCGTCGGCCAATCCCGAATGGCCCTGATCTTCTCTTGGTGCACCTATACCCCCTGTGAACTTATGATGTGGCCCAAGTAAAGAAACTATGTCATATCGAACTCACACTTGGACTCTTTGGCATATAATGACTGTGCCTCCATTATTCTCAATACCTCATCCAGGTGCCTCATATGCTCTTTCCATGACTGACTATAGATCAAGATGTCGTCGAAGAAAACCAAGACTTATTTCCTTAACTGATCCCTGAATGTATGGTTCATGTAAGACTAGAATGTAGCGGGTGCATTGGCTAGCCTAAATGGCATAACCAGGAACTCGAAGTGTCCAAAATGACATTGAAATGCCATCTTCTCTATGTCCTACTCTCGGATGTTGATCTGATGATATCCAGAGCGTAGATCAATTTTTGAGAAGAAAACTGCCCCATGCAGTTCATCCATCAACTCGTTAATGCATGGGATAGGGTACCGGTTATTGATGGTTTTCTTGTTCAAGGCTTGGTAATCAATGCACATCCTCATGGTGCCATCCTTGTTCAGAACTAAGACAACTAAAGAAGAAAATGGGATGCTACTCGGTCTGATGTGTCCCATCGCCAACAATTCCTTGATTTCCTTCTCTATCTCATCCTTCAACCTCTTAGGATGATGATAGGGGGGTTGATCATAGGTTTGGTCCCCTCCTCCAACTCAATGGTGTGCTCAAACCTCCTGTCAGGTGGTCTCCCTAGTGGAATTGCCTCAAAGACTTGTTGATGTCATCCCAATAAATTCTTGATCTCCGTATGGTACTTTTTTCGACCTTCTGAATCCTTCTGAGTAGTGATCAAGAATTCTGCGCCATATGCTACCTCCCCATTTCTGAATATCCTCTCCATCCTCTTGGCTGAAACTATCCTGGGTGCTCTTGTTGAAATACCTCTTAGAACAACCTTCTTCCCATCTTGATATATGAATCCCATTTCCAAGGTTTGGTAGTTGGTGGTGATTTTTCCCAAGGTAATCATCCAATGAACTCCTAACACCACATATGTGTCTGATAGGTCGACCACATAAAATGTGTCTCTCACTGTGTATTTTCCTAACTTCATCTCTAAGTTTGGAACTCTATCTAGACACTCCACTGTGTGGCCATCTTCTACCGAAAAATCAAACCCCTCAAACTCCTCTGTCTGAAGTGCTTGTCTCGATACTAGTGAAGTGTTGATGAAGTTGTGGGTGACCCCACCATCTATCAGGGTGATTTCTTGTTGCCCCTGAATAATCCCTCTGATACAGAGGGTATCATACCTAGGAACACTAGAAAGGGTTGCTATGACTCCTCCCTTTGCTGGTTTCCTCCTGTTAGGCTACTCTGGCAATTGTTGGACTATTGGAGGATGGGATCCTGCCAGTGTCGGTGGCCTACGGGGAGGCTAATCCTTTGTTGGTGCTGACTCCTCCTTTGAACTAGTGGATCCACTGTCTTGCTCCTCCTCCTTACTATCCCCACTATCTGCTTCTACCTCAATATAATGAATCTCTCCCTTGCCCATGCACGTGTGGCCTAGGACCCAAGGATCTTTGCAGCTAAAGAAAAGCTTCTTCCTCATAAGTTCTCACTTAGTCTCATCATCCAACTTCTCCTTTCCCTTCCATTCTCTCTGGAATGGCTTCCTGTCTCGATCCCTCTGGGGCACAAATGGTTTGGATAAATTTTTAGTCTTTGGCATTGAGTATGATAGATCTCGAGTGCGAAGGATGGCATCCTACAAAGTGGAAGGTCGGAATGCCTTCACCCATCCTCTCAAAGGCTCTGTGATTCTGTCTGTGAATAGCATGATCAACCTGGGCTTTGATATATCTGTCACTGCCATGGATACCCGCTGAAACTTTGTGATGAACACCTCTGCTGTGCTAGTTTGACTCATCTGGGCTAGATCCCTGAAGTGTATATTGGGATCCTTCCCATCAAACATGTCCATGAGCCTATATGTAAAATCCCTATAGGAGGTGATGCGACTGTGACCCAATGTCACCAGTCCATGATACCACCACTCGTTTGCCTCACCCTCCAAGTGTAAGGTCACAAAACTGATGACCTCTGTCTTGGTCATCTGGTTGAGCCTGTAATACGTGTCTAGATTCTGTACCCAAGCTCTAGCAGTGTATTTGGACGATCCGTCGAAAGAAGGGATGGTGAGTTTCCCAACTTTTCAGATGAAATCAAGGTTATGCCCCTACTACTGTTGTGGTCCTCCCCTCTGCGGCTCTCTGGGGCGGTTCCTGAGTCTGATTCCACATTACTCGACTAAGGTCATGTCTTGATGGAAGTCATGACCCAATGCTGTGTACTCGCTCCTATACTCTACAATGTCATCTGCATGAGTGGATGGCCTCTGTGTTATTGTTGGCAGTGCTGCTACCGGGGGTGCCCTCTGGAAATTGGGAAACAAGGGTCTGGAAATCCTACTCGTAGAGGTGTATGTGCGACAGGGTGATTGGGGTATACTGCCTGCTCCTGAGTTCCCCTGTGATACATGTGGGACTTGTGTGTCTGGGGTTCCCACTCTAGCCAATCTATCAACCACCTGTGCCAAGGACTGAGACATGGTCTGTTGACCAACTAACATATCGTTGATAACCTACATGAAAGTTGTCTATGGATCTATGGGGGCCTTTCCACTTCCCTCTGGCCACTCATATCTATCTCCTAGCATCCTCTCAGCCTCACGCTTTTCCCTTCTCTCTGCTTCTCTGTGTGCCTCTTCCTCTTCCTCTGAGCTAGGAGGAATAGGGGGAAAATTAGGCCTATGCCTTCTTTCCTTATTCCTGTTGTAAGTGACATATTCGTCACCTACATGTTCACGACCCTCTAGGTCTTCTGCTGCACTCATTGTCTTTATTCACAGGCTGGCAGGACTAAAGCTCTGATAACACTGTAATGTTCCTGACTTGGCTTGTCTAGGAAACACTTCTAATGTGTGTGTAGGATCAATTGTTTACAACATATAGATGGTCATACAAATAATAAATGCGACAAAGAACTACAAAGTTTATATTATGATATCTCTGCAGATTAAAAAAGGCCGAATGTGAATGAATAAAATACAAACGGATCTTAGCCGGAATACAAATAAGCAACTAAAAGATAATACTCGGAATATGTGAGCATTATGGGATCAATGGATGCACTGGAACTAGGGCAGCTCGTATGGTAACTGCTGGAAGTCTGGAAAGTTTTCCCTGGGAGATATACCTCACAGAATGGCCTGGGAACTATCCCAAATGATGTGCCCTACTCTAGTTCTCGGTACTGGTAACTGTCAGACCCCTCTGCTGGTGGGTTTGGACCCTGGATGGATTCCCCTGGGGGAATGCGCCCCTCTTTCTCTAGCAAAATGCGTCCTAGTGATTCCACCATCAGAATCATACGAGATGTGTCTCAAAATGACCGCCTTGGTCTACTGGGAAATGGGTTGGAAGGGTTTCTCTGAATATGGCTTGATGCTCGCTCAGGAACCCTAAATGTATCCGCCAAAAGTGTCGCACTCACAAGTCTAGAAAATGCGCCCCAAATGATTCCACTGTCGGAATTTGGTGATGAACTAGGAAAAAGATGTGCCTTTCCTTCCTCTCAAATGGGTTGGAGGGAAATCTCAGAATTCTCCCTGGATGGGACAAGTTGATCTCTAAACCTCCTCAAAAGTTGTGCCCTCCCTCTGGATGAATGCGCCCTTACTGCTAAACACTGAGTAACTGTTGTTGAAGGATGATGGAATACCTGTGTGATCTTACTAGTGACTAGGGTGTGTCTCTCAACACCGAAATCAACCAACTGTTGTTTTCCTCCTGAAATCCATTGAACTATCTCTCCTGAGATGTGCCTCTCTCCTCAATGACAAGTCATAATCTGTATAATGATGAATTAGGTCACTGAACCTTCCTTTATATATTTCCAAAACTATAAATCATTGCTGAAACCCTAATTCACTATTGACTTCCAAAACCCTAAATCACTGTTGAAACCCTAATTCATTGTTTACTTCTATTTTTAGCTCATAATGACTTAAAAGCGCTTTTAACCCTTTTTTAGCTCAATGTCACTTTACGAACATAACACCAGTGACTGAAGTGACCTCTAGTGACCCTATTTACCCCTTTTTTGGCCCTGGATATAGTCTAATGGGGTGGTTTAGACCATTAAGCCTCCTCTCCAGAGATCCTATTTGGAAAGGAACATTACAATGTGCGCGTAATTCTGTATTTTCTCTTCTTAGGGTACTTAGTGAATTCCATTATGCATTACCATTATACTTTAGATTAAAACATAAACCAAGTACTGTAGCACTCATGCCATTGCGTAATGATCACACAGAGAATAATTCTACTCTAACATGCATCAAGAAAGTATCCATGATCAATCACATAAAATAAAAATAAACACAATAGTTAATGTGGTTCACCCAAATTTGCACTATGTCCACAATGGATGGCTTCTTTATCATTCTTTATGCAATTGTCTTAGGCTTGCGTATTGTGCTTACAAAGATACACGATGCTAACTTTTCCTTCTCTTATCCTCGTCGTTTTGTAGTGCAAGACTCTCTCTCTCTTTGCAACATCTCTTCAACATTCAGACATAGAATCAATAGTGACTTCTACAAATCATTCTATCACTCTGTTTCTCAACCAAAACATAAGAAGTCAGAAGAAATAAAAGAGAGTAACCCCTATTCTCCCAAACCATTACAAATTTATGCATAAATTCTAGGGCTTAAAACCCTACTTTGTTCATCCCAAAACCCCATTACAATGCATGATAACTCAAGTTGACTTGTTGTTCATGATGCTTTTCTTTCTTTTCTGCATGATGCTTTTGCACTCTGAGTATTTTTCTTCCTTATTTTGCGCGTCCTTCTACCTTTAGCATGTTGGGATGTCATCCTTTCTCTTCGCCCGCTTTTTCTCTTGTTTTATTCCCTTCTTTATTCTTCTTCTTTATTCCTCTACTTTATTATTCTCACTATGCACTGTATTCCTGAATGCGCCTCAATTGTGCACTTTCGATTCTTCCTTCTTATTCTACACACATATTCTATACTTAGGATTTTCATGCATATTATTTCCATAATGTGTGTCCAACAAATCAGCTGCCATATTTCCCATTGGATGTTTAAGACTGGGTAGGTGGCATAACTTTTATGGTGACGCGTCCTGATTAACCATCTCCTAAAACCAATTGTGGTTCGTTCATAATAACCCATTTGTGGAAGCAATTCAAAGATAATCTGTCAAATCTATGATCAACTGACAATGGAAATATTTCTCTACTATCGAGATGTCTATTCTTGGTGATTCAAAGTTTGGAATTTACAATTTTTCAATTTGGGGCATAATTCTCCTTGCCCGACCAATTCATCCTGTTCTACCTATGTACCATTTTCTAATGTTGATTTCACCTGGAGCTGAATGATTAGGGATTACTTTTCCTTCAGTCAATTTTTTCCAGTTGGTATGGGTCTAGTCATAAAAATCACCAAAATCCTCTCCTTAATCTATGATGTTCCCGATGATCCACAACAATGAAAGAAATGAAGTTTTGTTCAGAAACCTCTTTAACTAAATCTGGTCATGAAGGGATACTCTATTTTATCCAGCCAACACCTTCTAACTATGTGGGATAAATCAGATACTCTACGCAAGATATAATCTCTTGTCGGTGTGCCAAACCTAAATTTCATGATGTCTTACATGACCTACACGTTCAAGTAATAGTAAAAGGCCAAGGTTTTGACATTAATACTAAATTAGGATAAACAGGGAAAAGGACTTGCCTTATCTCACAATGATGATGATAAAACACTCGAAATGACACAAAAAACTCACTTTCAAAGTAAGAATGGATGCCACTAACAGTAGTCAAAGAAGCGAACCCCATAGATAAAAAATCAGCAAGATCACCTATAATGGGAGAGTAATTGCATAAATCAACAGTGTATAAGTTCTTCCATAGGCTCATAGGAACCATGAACAAGGATAGCTCAAATCATTTTCATTGGTTCGTGTCAGCCGTGATACTTACATTTGTTAAACACTATGCAACATGCATGTACCTATTATCACGAGCCATGAGCCATGAAAGTTATCGTTGTTGGTTGTGGGTGAACAAGATCGTAGAAGTTTCCAAAGAGGCATAAACAATAATCTTTCAAAAACCTGCGAACATGTAGGGCACATGAATTTCCATTGTAGGCCCCACCATAGTGGATCCCATCCTTTGTAGTACTTACTTGTGTGGATTTATTTACCATGAAGTTGGTCACGCCCTAAATATTTTTCTATCTCCACACCGCAAATCGATGTCCCCAAAATACTGCAAAATCCTCTAAGAATCACATCATGAATGAAACCTATTTTAGAGTTCTCAACCAGTCGAATATTTAACCATAAACCCACAACCACAAGCCTTATTCGAAAGAATCCATGCAGGAGAACTATCACTAGTTTTCCCCTATCTGAATAGTAACACATAAAACCCTGTGATCCTGAAACCTCGTGACCCATGAATTTATTGAATGAATTATCCACAAAGAATATGGTTCACTATTCATCAAGCATCAACTTAAGTCCCATGAACATGCTTCTATTCCTGCAAAACTAAACCTACCCCCACCAACTTCCTCACACATGTATATGTTGTTAGCCTGTCTACTAACGATAAGTGACAAGACTGCTCTTATATGTGTATCATCCAACATGACCTCTCATGCACATAAAATCCTTTAAAAATAAGAAAATTATAGCACAATACAAGAAATATCATATAGGAAAGGGATAGATCTATATAAAATTAGTTATTGTACTACGAAAGCTAATAATTGTTTAGGATTTTCAGGTCCTGAAAGATCAATGAAGTAAGCAATGAAGAAGGTGAGAGATAATTACCACACGTAGGACTTGATGAACGATGGTGATGTCACAAGTCACATGAGACATACAAGCTACAATAATCATTATTAGATATATGGAATAAATGTGAGAGATTTCAGGGTAGAGAAAAATCGTAAATCACCAACTCAGGCAAAATCATACGGATCCTAGATAATTAATAATGGAGGTTCCTTTTCAAAATGGAAAGATTCAAGTAGGAAAGTGATAACAACATCCTTGTCTCATCATCATGCCTCAATGGGAATCACCTGAAATATTATAGAAGGAAGAAAATAGAATGGAGACTTAATTTTTTGGCAAAGAGATGGGTGGAGCACAAGCTTTCTTAGCTGCAACAATGGGAGTAGTCTACTTATTCTCTTGTCTATTTCCACAGGGTCTTCACCTTGTTGACCAATATCTTATCACGCTCATTCATAAAGGGGGTTTTTAAATCATGAAAATTAGAGTCATTATATTGTACGTATTTGGGTGGGGGCATGTGGGGCAGAGGGATTTACATGTATTGGGGGGTAAAAAAGGGGCATTTGGTAAAAACAAGGGTTTGTTTTATTAGAAATAAGTATTGGAAGGGGGGGTCAACCCAAGTATTTTGGGAGGTATTTATCAATATCTAGTGAAATTAGAGGTATTCTTTAATATCCCATGAATGCACATGCGATGTCATGTGATCACTAAGTTGAGGCACTGTGGTTATTTATACTAGGAGGAACTATCATGATATGACAACACCGAGCCAACGAGCAACTTCAATTATTTTCACAAGAAGTAGAGCACCTCTCATCAGAAAACGTAGGATGTATATTGAGGGATGACAGTAATACATAGTTCAACCTAAAGTCATCCAGATCAAAATGAATAGCTAAGTCAAAACATTGCTACAGGAAAGAAACATGCATTCAAAGTTAGACAACTATTTGTGTTTCCAAAAGGGTAAGGCTGGAGGGAAGAATTTATTCTTCTTATCGGTCAATGGGTTCCCCTGAAGCCTTGTCACAAGTTTGCGGTCAATGAATAGCATTACCTGTAGTTGGACATCATACAAACCAAATTTTCAGGGGGAAATCCCTTCACCCCCAAGGATTTAGAGTTTATCACCTTCCCGAGGAAAATCATAGTAGGAAGGAATATTATGTAATGGTCTCTTTATATTTCAGGAAATCCAAAATATAATGGAAATGGGAAGAGTAGGGAAGCTACAAAATTAGTAACTTACCAATATTCATGTAATTAGGAAGGTTAATATTCCACCTTAAGGTATATAAGAAATTAAATGTGACCTGAGAAAGGGGGGGCTTGAGAGATGAAATTGGGTATTGTATAACTCTTTATCAGACTCAAAGATAGATAGGAAATATCTTTGTTTGTTGTTTTATTCTTGAAAATGAATTACTTCTTTGAAGGAGGATGATAACAAGCATCTTCATGATTCATTTATTCAATAGTGCACTATTGGTGATTGTTTTCTACAAATGTTTTAGTTTTTCATTCTTGCCAATTGTCATTTGTAGGAAATTATAATAATGAATTATGAATTCAATTACAGGAACATGCTTATATTCATTTATATGCAAACAATTATGTAATATGATTTGATTCTGTAAAATTGGAACTACTTATGTTTTGCACATTAAATTATACACTTGCAATTGAGTCTGCTACTATTAAAATAGGACTGCAACTGCTCTTTGAAATAGGATTGCACTGCCATATTAGAATAGCCATGAATTTAGGACTTAGCCTATCTCTGATGAAAATGATATCTTCGTGGAGAAATTCATTTAGTTAGTGGCAGTCAGGCCCATATACTAGTGGAGGTTGCTATTCAAATGAGAGCGGGTCTAATTGGGACCTGCAATTGGGAAATTCTCCCTCATGGTGACATTGGGATTTTTCCATGTGTCAACACGAGGTCACAAAACACCATTTTAGTCTAGGTTAGGATTTTGTTGGTAGGCATCCAAATAACCCATCGTTATTGCTTTTCATTTGAAATATAGTAGTTGACTATTTAGGATACTTAAAATCCTTCATATCAAGTGTGCTACACCAAGGCAAGGAGATACCCAAGAAGGGGAAAATGATTATGTTTGGTTGTTCCTATGAGACTTCTTGAGCCACCCAACTCTTGTGAGGTTTCCTAACCCCTAACCATTTTTTTAGGTTGAGATTCCCCTACATGCACTTGAAGGAGGTGACCTAGTGGCCAAAACTAGGATTTCTACATAGATGGCAGTTGTGTGCTTCAACTGTACCTATACAATATTTTGAATGGATATTGAGAAATTTTGTTTGTTCCTCCAAGATATGCACCCTTTACCCCTCATTATAACTAATAATTTCATACCTTTACTAGCCTTTCTTCTAGTGGTTTCATGCCCCATTTTTCAAATCTATTGGAAGGCCTGGTGACTTTGAGAGGAAGGATGATGAGTCTTTAGGACACACAATTTTATTTTTTTCACTCCCATGTGGAAAAATTCCCACCCTACCCAAACATTTTACTTAATTTGATATATGTATGTTTTTTGTATCCATTCACACTTACCACAATCAACTTTGTTCTTTGTTTTAAAAGGCCATATTTATTTCAAAAGAATTATTTAGTTGTCTTTCACTTATCAAATCACACAAACATTTATTATTTTAGGATCATAGGGAACCCATTATCCCCTTGTCGTTCTAAATTCATGCTCATCCTCCCATGAGTGTTAGGAGGTATACCAAGACTGAATTCTTCCTTGATTCAACCTCCACACTCACCCTCACTCATGACTGTGGTAGTTCTTGGATCAACCTTGCTAGGCGCAACTGCCCAAAACAACCCGTTCAGTATCCTTTCCTCATAAGGAACCAACCCTCGATTCTCAACCATAATGGAAGGAACACAAAACCTAATATACATGGCTTCATTGAATCTTCCCAATTTAATGAAGCTCATCGATGATCCCATATTTCATGATGCTACTTGGCCACCCATTCCGATCAAACTCCCCTCATACATTCCCAAGTTTGATGGGAGGTCAAGTGAAGACCCAGTTAACCATGCCATCACCTTCCATCTCTGGTCCTCATACAACAACATCACTGGTTATTCCATCCAGCTAAGAATATTTCAAATAACCTTAACTATTCCATCTATGAAATGGTACATAGATGAAAAAGGAGGGTCCTGTGTGACCTTCACATCCTTAGCAAAGGATTTCTTACCATTTTTTCAATTACCACTTCACTATGACATTGGTTTGGAAATTCTCACATATTTTCATCAAAATTATTCCGCGCACATCATGGATCATATCCATGAATGGAGTCGATGAAGAGCTTCTGTAAGATTTATGCCACCATTGAAATACCCCTCGATTGGTTCCTCAAGTCTCTTTTTTCCCTCATCACAAAAGATGTTTCCACCACCATGCCAAAAAGTGAAGAAGAGGCCATAACCAAATCCCAACACTTCAATTTGATTTATTCCTAGTTTGGTTACCTATATACAATTCTCCTTGATGCTCCTTGACCCTAACCATTTCGTCATGAAAAACCTAGAACATCCCACTTGATATATGGACTAGTTAAGTCCACGAACCACTTCAACCTATATGGTATCCCTACACCTTTGTATGGAACAAATCAATATAGTAACCCTTACATAGGACCACCTTACTACCCTCCCACCATAGGAATTCCATATGCATTTGATATCCCATTCCCTGCCCCCTCTCCTCCAATAGTTGGGGGGCACTACACTACACATTCTATGAATCCCTTACCCTCACTAGGTATATTGATTCCCTTGCATATGCATGGAACTTATTGCAACCCAAATTGTAGTGGAAAACATCAATGTCATACAACCTGTATGGGAATCCACATCTAAACAACCCATACTAACTATTCCATGGTCCTTCACCACCAAGTGTTATTCCACGATAGCCCCAACAACAAGTTGGTGTCAATTTTTTCCAACCTTCTCCAATACAATAGGTTTAGTCATTTGAAAAATTGAAAATGGTTAACCCTTCTACCCAATAGAATATTTCAAAGAAGAAGGGAAATAATAAAACCAATTCCAACTAGGGACAAGGAGGAAACCCTTAGCAGAAAAATACTCAAACAGGGGGAAATCCTAATATTGGTAATCAAAACCAGAACACTAGAAATAATAATGGCTAGCAATGATAGGGAAAGAACAATAACATTAGAAAATACTTCCCCTATGCATTAAGTAGTGAGTATGGGCATTATACTTACCACTACCCCCAAATCACATATTTAAAAAGGATGAAGGAATCTATGACCACTCAAAGGCCTTTGACCCCACTGACTCAACAAAATTTTCCTCAACCTTCACCACTAGTAGTATTACACAACCCCTTCCCCCAACAAGGATTTATGGATATGCAACAAGATATAGGGCCCTCTTCTCAGCTAATGGGACAATACCCAAGCCTGGGGAAAATTCAACTTGGAAATTATTATAACCAAAAAATCCTCATGACAACCGTAGATATCCTTATGAAAACCCACAACTGTCAATATGGTATTCCTATTGGCTTGCCTCCAACCACATTGAATTCCACCCAATCGCTATCTATTACACCTTTGATGATGCCATGTCCTAATGGTGACCCTACTCTAAGAGTACCAAAGTATCCCCTACGATGTACCGATCATAACCCACATACATGGGAAGCTCACAGCTATAACATCATGGATGATTTGGCTCAGTCTCCTACAACCATGTTCATACTCAAGGTATTTAAAACATGTCCTCCACAAAGGAAATCTATGTTATTAGTGTTGGGGGAAATCAACCCTTTCGACTCACACCTCATTACATTTGATTTGGATAACTTAGAACCTCATCTCCCCTTATTAGTTTTTTTTCAAATCCCAGTCACATTTCATAACATCACCATTCAGAGATGTATTGTTGATGAGGGAGAATTAACATGAATTATTTCAAAAAGAATCTGGGAAAAACTAGGCTCCCTAGAGCTGAACCCTTCTATTATCACCCTTTGGGCCTATGATGGCCACCCATCCCAACCCAAGAGTATTTTTAAAAACATCCCCATAGAGATAGTGGAAAAATTGTCTTGATTGACATATATGCCATTGATTCCCCCTTGGACTACAACATTCTCCTTGGACATAGCTACATGTATGTGACACGATGAAGGAAAACACTTAATTTATGTTTTTCACCAAGATCTTCCCTCACAGTGGGAAAGTCATCACAATCTACAAATTGACACACTACAAACCTCACTCTACCATGAATTTGGATAATATCCTTCCCCTCATTGAGGCACAACAAGAATTTCCAGCTTTCATGGAGATGGGTCCGGGTATATTTTAAGACCCTTGGATCCTTGCCACATACCAATGTGAACCACCATGAATATCAACCTCGAATGTTTCTCAAGTATGCATTATCACTTTTCTTATAGCAGAACCAACTTCCTCATATTCCCCTGTGTTATACACCTAAGTGTTGCATCACCAAATGTCACCCCTAAGTGTCGTACTTTACCAAGTTTCACAATTTCGTCACCATGAGAAAATGCATGTCATAATCCTTAGACAAGTTGGAAGGAAAACCTATCAGTTGGAGGTCGAAATGCTACCTTTTTATTTGATATTTTGTCCTTATTTGAGTTTCATCGCCCCCTACCCATATAGAAGGAGGGATAAACACTAATCATTGCTCCCCCAAAGTGTGATAGGGAGTGATAATCCCTTGGTCATCTCGTTGTGCACAATTATGGGGGGGTGATGAATTTGTTGCAACCATCATGCCTTGATTTGTGAGGTTTTTTTCGAGAGTTTTCAATCGGTTAAGGGATTGGTTCAAGCTATATTCTATTCAAGGAAAGGTCAATCTTGTTGGTTAAGGGATTGGTTCAATCTATCTTCTATTCAAGGTAAGGTTAATCTTGTTGGTTGAGATGAATCCTCTTTTGACTACATCCTCTCCTCAAAAATATCTTATGGTTGTGATACCTCAAAGCCTATATAATGAAATCCATGCTTGAGTGAAAGGGAGGATAATTGAGAGCATCATACTTATTGTTTTCACCCAATTCGTCACTAGGTGAGCAAATAAAAGGTGCTTACATGCCCAGTTGGGCTCTGCTAGGCATGACAGCTGTGAAAGGAAAGGGTTAGGGAAAACAAAACAAAACAATAGACAAGAATTAAACTAAAACTAACTAAAACTATGAGCATATGAAGAAAATGAAAAATAAATACAAATGGACCAATATCACCAATGTATAAGCTGATCTATTGATGAAATCCAAAGGCACAATGAAGAAAGGGGACTTGGGTCCCTTCTTTCTCCAATGGAAGGCTCTTGAGGCCCTCACAAGCTTGCTCTCCTTACAATGAAAAGATGAAAATGTGGGTGAAAGAACTCCAAGCTTATCCACTCAAGAGAGGGGTGGATAGCTCTTGTGAAATGATGCCTATGTGCTCTTGTCAAAGAATGAGTCCTTAACAATCTTGGCAGCATAACAATGCATAGAATTCCTTGAGAAAGTGATGGTTATTCATGGCTTTTTATAGCCTAGCCTTGGGTGATAATGTAACCTCTTTCGAGTGTGAAAAGGGGCTCTTTAGGGCTCAATTAGGTCTTTGACCAGCCCACCATGCAGATTGAGCTCGGATTTGGTGTCAAATCGACTTGGGAGCTGATCCATTAGTGGTTGGGAGGCCGACCAATTTCAATAAATGCACCATTTAGCAGGTGCGCGGGTTTTTTGCCCAACAGCTGCACATCATGCGCGCATGCGCGCATTGTACGTTGTTGTTATGCGCATATGCGCGTGCACCCCGGTTCTGTAAAGCGCCCTTCAATTTTTTGGTCATTTTGTATAGTTTTTTTACCCTTTTTCCATGCTGTGGAATTAATCTTGTGCCATGAATAACTTCTTTCCTGTTTTGATGATGCAGAGTTCTTGTCGCCATGTGCGGATGAAATTTCAGTGATAACAGATGCCCCCTGATGGATGAGGTTAGGAGAAAAACGTATAGCCGAAATCCATCAATGTTTCTTGTACTAAGAATGGTGTTGTAAGGGAGAGCAAGAGTGGGACCGTGTAGAGAAATCCTTTGGAGAATAAAGGAACCTGGAGATCCCGACCTTCCACAAGGTGCGTAACAATATACAACTGTGTACAAACGAGGCGGGCATGCCCCATGCTCGTATGATGTAACTTTGACAAAAGATGACGGAAATGTTGGTGTAGATAACTGCAGCGCCCTCGGGGGAAGTAATGAGAAAGGCAGAAGACAAGTCTGGAAAGGAACATACTCTGAACAATAGGCAATGATCGCATGAACAAGCAGCGACGATGATGTGGGCAGTGATGGCCCTGCCAAGTTCAGAGGTCTTCGGCAAATGATAATAATAACTGCAATAGTCGCAAAGTAAGACCCACCGCAACATGAGAAAGTGTTGGTGTCGAATGTTATGGGGGTCAACGACATCAGGGAGCAATGGTATTTCCCCCTGTGTCGTCCGAGATCTCTCATTGAATGGAAAATGAGAATCAAGATACTGTCGTCCTTCTGGAAAATTATGCTGATGTCGACAAAAGGGGGACGCGACTCCCAGAAGAAAAGGGCTTCACGGAATCTACTGTGGTGAGGAAGTGGCAGAGGTACATGGACGAAGTCAAGAAGTGGGAGGAATCAAGACTGCCCTTGGTTGGAGAATGTATGAGACAAACAGTGGCCGCAACCGTGTGACAAGGTCGAGGGTCAGGGGGATGCCAAGACAGAGGATAAGTTGTGCCAGAGGCGGGACAAGGTGAACAAATTCAGAGGGTAGAGGTAAGTGATCTGGGTAGTACTCTAAAGATATAGACGATGCCGGCGAGGGTAAATGAGAAGTAATGCTCCAACCAAGGGGACATGGGTTGCGTGTGGCCAAAAGGAAAGAAGGTCGCCAACGGTGACGACAAAAGTAAATAACTGGAAATAAAGGCGTTTGTACAATAAATAATGAATAATTTGTGGAAAAATGTACAAATACAGAAACGGGTGCCCTAGTGTGAAATGAGTGCCCCAGGGAGGGCATAAATTTCTTGGAAAACTGATGAAGGGTGGGGGCCCCATTGGTGAGTTTCTGTATGAGGTAGGTGAAATGGAGATAGGTTCGCAGATGGGCAAACTGATGGTGGATGATATGTTGGGTTCATGATCCTGCGGAGGTGCAGGTAAAAAGAACGTAACCATGAAGCGATGATCGGGGAGTCCATATGGGAAGCTAGCAAAATGAGGAGAAGACGTATGTGGTTGATTTGCAACATGACGAAAGACTACCGGGACTCCCATCCCTAAAGGGTAATGAAGAACATCATGAGTGTCAAAAGTGCCAAAAGGTGCTATGAATGGGACAACTCATTTGGGTGAGAATGCTACCGGGTGACAGTACTAAAGATGCAACTAGAGGTGTGAGTACTGCAGAGCCGGGAATGGGTATCCTAAAGGCCAATATCAGAGGGTGTGACTGGAAATGTAAATGCAATACAGCGGGAGAGACTACATTCCAGTGTTGAGTATGTACCTGAAGGAATGATGTGAAGAGGTGATGATCAAGTACCTGCACAGAGAACAACCAAATACCCAAAGTGAACAATATCTGAAGAGAATAAAAAGCATGAACATGTAGTAGATAAATGTGACAATGCGCGTGCGTACCTGGCCATGATATGAAAAAAAGGCGCCCCAGGGGCTCAGGATGAAAAGCGGACCAGAGATGGTTGTGATGTAGGTGGCGGGACGCTGATCCCGTGGCTGAAGACGGTTCGAAAAATGGACGTCGTGGGCTCCCGGAATGGTGGGTGGAAGTTTGGAAAAAGGCCTATATATAGCTGTAGGGCCCACATTGCCCACATTGCGAATGTCGGTGATATTTGTTGTGGAGGACGTGGCAGGGCGTGGGTTGTTCTGAAAGTCCTGGCATATGATAGCTAATGCCTGTCGAAAACGTGGCAGTGCGGGACAATGATGGGTATAGTGGCCATACTCAGAACAGATGGCACATGTGAATTTGGTCCTCAACCCTTTACTACTGGAAGGTTGAGTGGTAGTAGTAGTAATGGGTGGTGTGGGGGTTGGATTGGGGGGAATCAAATTTCGTAATTCCGGTAGTGATGGGCAGTTGTTGGTTTGGTGACCCTCTTTGTCACACAAGGCGCAAGGTGGTGGGATACGCGGAGGAAGTGGAGTTGTGGGCTCCTTATTCTGTCACCTACCCCCGACGGTAGCAGGGGGAGTAGGGAGTATGGGGGTAGTGGGGGTAGTGGGGGTGATGACAAGAATCGTCATGGGGAGTCCTTCCTGTGGGCGAGGGACCATCTCAGGTGGATGTAAGTACCACACTGGGATTGCTAACACCATATTGGGTAGTGTGAGCGTTGCTGCTACCTGGAAATCTTCTATACCGGGTGGAGGGTAAAAGAAGGGAATTTGAGTGAGGGGTCGGGGAACTGTCTCCCAAATGGGATGAGTCCCTTGAGGGGGTGTGGATCCGTGGACAGTAGGGATTGACGAGTGCGCATGAGGCTCCTGTAGGAGTCGTGTTGCGACTGCTGAGATGTCAGGAATGACTGAAGCCTCCTGAGGATGATGAGCCTCCTCTTGGTGAGTTTCGTTAGAGGAGATAACGCATACTTGACTAGGGGTAAGGAGTGGTGGTGCTCCATGGTATGTCCCTAACAAGGATGGATCTTTGAAAATCCCAGGACCCATCTCGACGAGTGGATATACGTCTTTGTTGGAATGAATGAGGGGAAGAATGTTATCGAGATTGGCAGATGGGTTAGGTT
>ML776840.1:378676-403881 GCA_009831015.1 Picea engelmannii
GGAGTTCTTGTCGCCATGTGCGGACGAAATTTCAGTGATAACACTTATGATTGTGAGAGATCCAAGGGGCGAGAAAGGAGAGAATGGAGGAGCTGCTGCAACATCAAGATTGAGATTGTAAGTGTTTCCATTTTATTTTCTTTCCATTAATACATAGCTTGGCCTATTCCTCTCATGTCTATGCATTCAGTATATGCATGCCTATTGTTTTTAAATTCATCATAGACAGATCTATTTTTACTTAACAATATAGTGTGGAAGAAGGAGGTTTCACTTTGTTATTTGCAGAAATTTTCTTTCACCTAGGAGCTTGGACACCAAGATCAAAGGTTGGAGCAATGAGGAACACCAACATAAAAAGGTAAGTCATTCATCCCTTTATTGTAATTCTAATTGTTGAAATAAGTCTACGGGGGAAGTAGTTCACCAATTGTTTATTTTTTCTTGGATCAAAGAGGGGTCTTTATCCAAGGGGGGTTTCACTGGTCCGCAGAGGTAAATTTACCTCAACACCCTGAGATACCATACATGAATGACCAACCCACATCTTCATAGGCCATTCCTCACCCACTAACCTAGCTCTTGTTCTTGTACCCACCACTAGGAGTTACATCATAGCAGGTAGCAACTATACTCACGCTTCCCAACATGGTGCTACTAATAATTGTTTGGTATCTTAACCCACCATATATTGTACTAGTACCTGCACTTCCACCTCAAATAGTTGAATTGCTCATGCAGACCCCAGTTAACCCATTATTTCCACAACCTACAAACATAGTTGGGGGTAATAATATCAACATTGAGGGAAATATGAAAAAGGTTTGGGGAAATAATTGAGTCACCCCTCATGTGAAACCCTCATGTGCTCTCTGTGAAGCATCAAGTCACCAAAAATACCTATTTACCACTCTTTTAGAGTTAAGTAAACTCATCCATCTACCTAGAGAAACACCACTACTTCCCACCCCTCCAGTAGGAGCGTCCATAGACCCTGCAAAGGATTATACCACCCCACACAATAAGATGTTGTGTACCAACTTTACATGTCCTATAGGTCGATATTATGGCTAGTACACACATCATTGTCACGATATCCCACACTTTCTAGACACACTGACAACATTCCATCAAAACAACCATGCCAGAACCTACCCAATTAGACCAACAATATCCATAGAGTCCTATCCCTCCATCATTTATTATGTTTCCACTTTAGTTAATGAATGATGTACTTTCCCATGTGAACTATGTATTTAATTGGGCCATTCACCTACATGATTCCTTTTATTATTCAATATCAAACTCACAGAATGACCGCCATTCAAAATATTTAGGAATCCCTCCACAACACAAGGTCCCTTAGCATTGTCGCCACCCCTTAGGTAAATCATAAATATCCTACCTAGGAGCAGGAATCAACACCTTATTTCCTACCATCTTCCATGGTATATCCATGGCAAGAAACATTCTCTCGTTCCCCACCTAATTCCTTGGGTATCCCACAACAATAAATTCTCCCTCCTCTTAGAGATCACGACACACACACACACACATGTGTGAAAATATTTGATGTCTCCTTAACTGTAGGTTCAGTGCCTTTAGTAGGACATTTATCACATGTTGAGGTCAGTAACCATCTCCCATCATTAGGTAAGCTCAAAAACACCATATGGACACATGCCCATTATTTTTGTGCTACCCCAACATTTTTCAATTCCTCAGTACCCAACATTGTGTCTCTCTCATGTGATATGCCTAGACCCATCGAGCTAACCCAACCCATTAGTGCCTCTGAGAGGTATCTTTTTTCACCTTCACATATCTTCCATTCAGATGAAGACATTCTAGAGGAAATGATGGCATGTGATGACCCTTGGGAGGTAATGCACCACTAGTCATTCTTTCTCCCTCAAGATTCTTTTCAACCTACCACCAACCCCAATGTTGGAATAGTACAACAATTTACAGTACCCCACACTCCACAACAGAACGGAGTTGCAGAAAGGAAAAATAGAACTTTGGTGGAGTGTGCATGAAGTATGATGAAAGGTAAGAATATCTCAAATTCTTTTTGGGTAGAGGCCATTAGCACTGATGTTTACTTAAAGAATAGAAGTCCAACAAGGTGTCTTGATTATAAAACTCCTTTAGAATCCTTGTATGATTCTAAACCAGCAGTTAATAATTTGAGGATATTTGGGTGTAAGTATTTTGCACACATTCCAAAGGAGAACAGGAAGAAGCTTGATGCTAAAGCTATCAAATGTATTTTTATAGGGTACTATTCAAAATTTAAAGCATATAAACTGTTTGATCCATCTACTCACAAAGTGTTTGTAAGTAGAGATGTAATATTCCATGAACAAGAAGAAGGAAACAATGAGGAAAACAGTCATGAAAGATGGCATGTACTTCTTGAATATGAGGAGGTCAAAGAAGAGAAGCAACAGCAGGAAAAGGGACCTGGTGACATGGATACATATAGCAGTGAAGAATAATCTTCAAAAAACGGAGAAGAAGTTACCAGCCAATTGAGAAGATCTTCACGACAGGTTCGTCCACCTGAAAAATATAAAGATTATTCCCTAATGAGTAATATTTCAAATGTAATAGAACCCATGAGTTTTAATGAAGCTAATTAACATTAAGAGTGGAGAGAATCAATGGAGGAAGAATATGACTCTATAATGAAAAACAAAAATTGGGAATTGATTGAATTGTCTAAAGATAAAAATTCCATAGGATGTAAATGGATATACAAACCTAAATTCAAAGCAGATGGTAGTATAGATAAATATAAATCCATATTCATGGAAAAAGGATATTCATAGAAAGAGGGCATTGATCATGTAGAAACATTTTCACCAGTAGCTAAATTAAACATTATAAGAATGTTAATTGCACTAGCTACAAAATACCATTGGAAGCTTCACCAATTAGATGTAAAGTCTTATTTTCTGAATGGTGAGTTAAAGGAGGAGGTTTACCTTACTCAACCAGAGGGGTTTGTGAAAAGTGGATAGGAACATTTAGTATGTAAATTAAAGAAATAATTATATGGACTGAAACAGGCACCGAGGTCATGGTATGAGAAAACATATTCCTTCTTTCTTCAGCAAGGTTTTATGAGGAGCAAAAGTGATCCAAATATGTATACCAAGTTTGATGAAAAGGGTCACATTGTATTGATTTCCTTATATGTTGATGATTTAATTATTACAGGAAATTCATAAAAAATGATTAGTGGAATTAAGAAGCAGATGTCACGGGTATTTGAAATGAAAGATCTTGGTGAGTTACATTACTATCTCGGTCTTGAAGTCTGGATAAATGTTGGTCAAACCTTTGTGTCTCAAGGTAAATATGTCAGAGAAGTACTTAATAAGTTTAAAATGGATCAGTGTAAAGTTTTTTATGTTCCAATGCAGAAGAACATGAAACTTTACTGTGATGATGGTTCGAAGGAGGTAAATGATACAGTTTATAGACAAATGGTGGGAAGCTTGAACTATCTCACTACAACCAGACCTGACATAGCATACTATTTTAGTGTGTTAAGACAGTTTATGGATAAACCTCTAGAAATCCATTGGAATGTAGCGAAAGGGGTACTCAGGTATCTCAAAGGCACAATTGATTATGGTATTAAGAATATTGATTCATTCGATGTTGAGCTCATAGGTTACTTAGATTCAGATTGGGTTGGAAATATGGATGATTGGATATCTACTACAGATTATTCATTTGGCATTGGTTCCGAGATTGTTTCATGGAGCAGTAAGAAGCAACCTATTGTATCTTTGTGGTCCAGTGAGGTAGAATATAAAGCGTTGTGTGAAGCAACTTGTGAAGTTGTTTGGTTGAGAAGACTACTTCAAGATGTTGGAGAAGAATAAAGGAAAGCTACGATAATCAAATGTGATAACCAAAGCTCAATCAAGTTGGAAAATAATCCAATTTATCATTCAAGGAAAAATTATGTTGATAAACAATTCCATTTTGTTCGAGAAAAGATGCAGTCTAATGGCATTGCTTTAATGTATTGTAATACTAGTGAAAATGTTGTTGATATTTTCACTAAGACTCCTGGGAAGATCAAATTTGAATTGTTTAGGGAGATGTTAGGTGTGGATGTCAATACTTTTTCCATTAAAGGGGAGACTTATAATAATGGAGAATTATTTGTGGTGACGGTGATTAGTTTTCAACCGTCTCAACGTTTCAAACCATTCCTAAACTATATGGCATCTTATATATACATTGTAAATCTCATTAATCATTTGAACGAAGTGTAACTTTTCTTCCCCGTCTCTAGGTGTTGGGATTCAGTTTTCGTCTCTCTAGTTTTAAGTGCTTACTACTCTATTTCTCACTCTCGAGCCAACAATTCTCACCAGCGATAATCAATTCACTCAAAAGATGTTTCATATATGTTGAGTTCAAGGGTTTAGTGTAATCCATCGAAATTACCTCAAGGCATTTTGTGTTTATTTTTACGATGTATTGGTGCATATGTTGCCTCGGCTCAGTACTAGGGATCGCATTGTGAATTTTGAAGGGGTTAATGGTGTCCCAACTCTTCTCGAGTGTCCTACGATTGTAAAGATCCTAAACAAGGTCTTCAATTATGGGTATCTGAATTGGGTCAGAATTGAATTCATTCACAATATGATCAACAAACTCTTCCAGAATATTATCATATGATGAGTATTCTTCCTTCCTCATGTTGGATAAGAGCCCATGAATACTTTTAGAAAGGGTTACCAAGGTAAAGATTGATGAAATTCCTCCACACATGCAGTGATGGGATATTACAAACACACTTCCTGCTTTGATATCCATGTGCCATACATTGCTAACATGCAAGTATTTAACTTAAGCATGTAAAAAGGTTTTCTCGCTATCCAGGAAATAATGTAAGTGTTCCCCCATTGAGATAATGTATATTATATTCAAGTAAGGTGCTTTGAGGGATGGATTATAGCATTGACTTCATATCAATATTCCTATGGAGAACAATTGATCTCCTCTCTTCTTCAACTGGGTAAAATTCCTTAGGCACGGGTTTTATTTCATTGTGATTATCATTTTCAATTATTTCATTTATCGAATCCTTCATTTCTTCAAGAATGGTACTTATATTTTCCATAACGCTTTTAATATTTTTGTCTTCAAGAATGGAGTAATTTATAGTTTCCATAGTGAACGTATGTGACTTTAACATGATGACCCAAGGTTTCTTTTTGATACATTCAAGAATGGAGTAATTTATAGTTTCCATAGTGAATGTATGTGACCTTAATGTGTTGTCCCAAGGTTTCTTTATGATACCAATGTAACATAAAAGCTATTTATGTGCCCAGTAGAGTGAGAATATAATAATAATATTTAATAATTGATTCAATATATATATATATATATATATATATAATATTATGAATATGAGATTATTACAATGACAGTAAGTCCCCATATAAATATCGACTCAAGTTTCATTTGATAATTATTAATTATTTATATTATTGGTTATTCATTTATATTGTTTATATCTTATATTATACATTAATATTATTTATATCCATAACAATGCACATGTGGTACGCCCTCCTCGTGATGATTCCAAGGTGGGCATGGAACACTTGGTGATAATTCCAAGGTTTCCATGCAACACTAGACTCCACTAGTGTAACTGAAGAATGACTCAAGAAGTGGTGTCTCCCTCGTCTAGGTAATAACATTCTCATCAAGGGTATAATATCTTGGACTATGAAATAACAAGAGGTTCCCTCAACATAGGCTATAGAACATAGGAAAAAATATACAAGGTAAGTGTGCATGTATCTCCAATCCAAGGGAGGGTTTTCACTGTCTCTATTGAATACCTTAGAGTATGGTGCCAATATGGGTAGCCTTGTTCCCAAGGCTATCAAATCATGTAAGGTGAGTAATGTCTTTCTCAAGCCATTCAGGCCTCTAGGTGGGTCTAGTGATGTGGAATCCCCTAGAAACACTTCCTCTGGTGTGGGTGATGTTCATAACAACTCTAAAGCTCATGAAACTTCATTCCTTACTCCTTCAAAGAATAAAGTTTCTTTGATTTTTCATTTGGCTGATGCGGTTAGGGTTTCAAATTTTGACAAGGGATTTGAGGTTTGTGGTAAGTAATATATGGCTTGAGGTATGAGATTCACCAGTGATAACCTAGATCTTAGGTTCCTAGTTGGTGGCTCTATTTCATTAACAAGTGATTTTGTACAAGCTAAGGATCATAAGTCAAGAAAATTAAACCGGGTATTGAGATGACTAATAAAATAAAATTTATGGTGGGAGAGGATATATAGGTCGACCAAATTATAACCTTTGTGAGGGAAACCATGATAGGTAAGTTCCTTGGAAAAAAAATTCTCTCGAGACTTTGAACACATGGGTACAAGTTCATTAGGATCCAATTTTGGGTTATGATCTTATTTTCCACATATTGTCCAAAGCTTGGATTGAATTCATATTCATATCTGATGGTGATGCGTCTAAAAGTTTGGGACGTACGTGGCTTTGGCCATCCACGCTCATTTCTTTAAAATACTGGCATGTGTGTTTTAACTCCAAGACAAAGTCATGTATTACTCTACCCATCTAGGTTAAATGCCAAGTATCCCCTTAGAATATTGGTTGAATGAAATTTTGTGTGGCCTAGGAAATACTATAGGTAAACTATTCAAGTTGATCAGGTTTATAATATTAATGCCTTGCAGATAGTGGCTAGGGTTTTGGTGCATATTAATATTAGACAAGGGTTGGCAGAGAATTTTGATATTGAGGTCGGTGAAAATTATGTGTCTATCCCCTAGATTACATTAATTTGTCATTCATATGTAAGTGATACCATGAGTACAAACATATTGTTCCGAACTGTAATAATACATTTGTAAAACAAGTCTAGATGATAAATTATTCCACAAAAAATACATCAACTTAGATGAAGGTTGTCAATTTGGAAACTGACACACTCAAGGTGCTTGACTAGGTAGAGAAGATATCCAAGGAATCCATCTTGGTTGTAGAAGAAAATAATGTGAAGGTAAAGGAGCCTTTGGACAATCCCAAATTCCTTCCTAATGAAAATCCTCCATGTTTTTCTTCTCAAGATAGACTCAAGACTCCAATTTTGGAATTCAATGCAATATATTTACTTACTTTGTAGAAAAAGATTACATCCAAGCCTCTAATTGATGTGATTCCTATTACGTCATCGTCATTTGGTTTTATTTCAAATTATGTTGGTTCCTCTGATTTGAATGAGTTATGGCCTACCCATTAAAAAATTTCCAAGATGAAAATCCCTTCTTGTAATAAAAAGAAGGTTTATAGTCATAATGTTGTCTATTGATGATTTTTGGAGAGGTTTGAGGAACCACTAGTTGGTCATTTCTCTGAATCAGAGTCTAGTTTTCTTCCAATACCTTCCTCAAAATACCTAGCTCGGGATATTGGGATTGTTTCTAAGTCATTAGAAAAAAAAGGAAGCAAGATATTCCTTTAGACCTGTGAAGAAGGAGAATATCTTGGAGATTTCTTTCTCTCGGGTTTTGGGTCATGACCTAGTTTTGACCTCAGTGAGTCAAAATAATTTCTCAACACACTCAAGAAAAAGAAA
The DNA here is from genome assembly GCA_009831015.1 of Picea engelmannii. Lineage (NCBI taxonomy): Eukaryota > Viridiplantae > Streptophyta > Pinopsida > Pinales > Pinaceae > Picea > Picea engelmannii. The sequence goes on from ML776840.1 coordinate 386,334, forward strand.
TCAAGGAAATACTTCAAGGTCAACAACGCACTATTACATTGGCACTTAGAGTCGATACGCCCTGACATAAGGTTTTGAAATGAAGGTTCTACCCCTAAATGTCTGGGGTTTTGGAAATCCCATTAAAAATATGGCCCTTAGAAGACTTGTAGAAATAGAGAATCCATAATTAATGGTTTTATAGGAAACTCTGGGTAGGGATTGTTGATTTGAAAAACACCTTCAAGAATTGGGAATTTAGTTCAATTGATTCTAATGGCTTTTCCGGGGATATCATCACAGGTTGGAAAACAATTTTGGTTCTTACTAATTCATTTGTTTTTTTTTTCAGGGCTATGCATTGATCTATATTTAGGAGCGGAACGAACTGATTAACAGACTAAATACAATAAACACAGAGATATGAAGAACAACACAGATATCCAGTGAAAAATATATTTTATTGAATAAATGAAATAGGTTGAAACTGTAAAACTGTAGAACTAAAACACTTGCTCGAATGGTGGTAGCTATATCTGAGAAGAGATGTGGCTGCTATGCACATTTGTCTGAGAAGAATGATTACAATGAGGCTCTAGAGCCCTTTTTTATATTATTCACGAATGCCAAAACCCTATACATCCAAAAACCTAACCTTGGGATATGAAACGCCAAAAGTTATGTGGGCCCCTATGGGTAAGTTGGTACCTCAACTTCCCGAGGTCATAACTTTTTCATACGACCTCCATTTTAGGTGTGTGATAGCATGTTGGAAAGGTATTTTAGAGAGATACAAATTACGTTGTCAAACTCTAACTCTGAATACAATTTGACTATGGCGAGCCAAAAAAACATTGTTTAGGGACCCAAAATGGCCCTGGAAGTACAACAAGATGTGTTGACATGAAAACATATAAAATAAGCCAGTTGGATTAGGTGGGAGGCCACCAGTATCCACCTGGAAGATGTGTAGGGCTTCAGATATCCCTAGAAGTGTATAACCCACAATTACAAAGAAGTATAGAAGAACGTGTTGAACTAAAAACTGTCAAGAGGAGCCAGTTGGAATATGTGGGTGGCCACCAATATCCACCTGGATCAGTCCTCACCCCTTAGGAAGCAATGGTCTCCATTGTGTTGATTTCCCCCATCAAATGAGGAAACTTCTGCTAAATTTGGCCCCGTGTGAGCCACTTTCCTTGGTGTAGGAGTTGCCTTACCTTAACAACCCGATAAAGTTGGATCTTCTGCTGACGAGATCCCTTGGCCTGTGTGTCCACTATCTGATCAATGGATGCTTGTTCCATGCAGTTAGGTTTGATCTCTATTCATGTCATTTGTTCAGAGATATCGGAGGTGTCCAATAATGGTGGAAAATATGGCCGAAGGAGGGCCACATTGAACACTGGGTGCAAGCCAAGGAAGGGTGGATTTTTGAGCTCAAAATCATTGCTACCCATAACCTTGGTGATAGTGTAAGGCCCATAGTGAAGTGGGAAGAGCTTCTAATGGGGCCATGTAAGATGATCCTTCTACAAATGTAACCAAAATTTGTCTCCAACCTAGAATTGGTGCGGTACCTTGTACTTAGCATTGGCTTTCTACAAAATCTCATGGACTTGTTGGCGGATGTGTTGAATCTGCTTAATGAATTTGGTGGCTTTTTCAGTCTTAGACTGAACATGGGAAGAGTTTGTTTGTGTAGTGGCAAGAGGTAGTGAAACATCAATGGGACCCAAGGGTTGGAATCACAACCCCACCTGAAATGGGCTATGGTCGGTGGATCTATGGAGACCCATGTTGTAATTGTGTTGGAACATAGGGGAGACTCTCATCCCATGTACGCAGATGATTAGAGTTCTACATGTGCAAGATATGCACAATCATCTGATTAACGACCTCTATTTAGCCATCTGTTTGGGGGTGGAAAGAAGTGGATTTAGTGATCTTGGTGTCCAACATTGACCAGAGACTCAACCAAAATGTGTTGAGGAACTTGATGTCCCAGTCGGAGATGATGGTATGTGGTATCCCAAAATGGACCCACACTTGTTCGAAGAAGAGCTTGGAAGTATCTGTCGTTGTGATATTCTTCTTGTAGGATATGAGGATGGGCATCTTCAAAAACCGATCAATGACCAAAAATACACAATCATTTCCTTGCTTGGTGGATGTAATTCCAGACATGTAATCCATTGAGATGGATTCCCAAGGATTCTCGGGAGTAGGAAGAGGGGTGTATAGGCCTTGATTCTTGATGGATTGCTTGGAAATGGCACAGGAATTGCAAGATCTAATATACTTGTTGACGTCCTATCGAAGTTTTGGCCAATAAAAATGATTTTGTAGAACGGCCATATTTTTCTCCATACCAAAATGTCATGCCATCCGACTGTATTGTGATTCACAAATAATCTTTGCACGTTCTCTTGCAGGAACATAGAGATGGCCCAGATGGAATAACATTTTGTCCTAAATGTGAAAATCAGTGACAATTGTGCCTATACCCAAGAGTTGATATGTGGTGGAGAATTATGGATCTTGCTGATAAAGTTGGGGCCACTCAGATGCCTCATTTACACATGAATGGAGCACAGTGGTTAGTGCATCCATGGGAGGTCGATTGAGGCGGTCAGTGACATGATTTGAGCTCCATGTCTTATACTTTATGTTGAGATGAAACTATTGTAGGTAGGTGGACCACTCATGATGGCAGTCGTTATGAAATTCCGCCTGTGTCTGTATGAACTGCAGAGTCTTGTGATCAGTGTGGATGATCGTCTCCTTTTCTAGAATGTAATATTTCCATTGACGGTAGGCTTGTAAAATGGAATACATTTCCTTGTCATATGTGAGGTATTTCAAGAAAGTATCTAAGAGTGTCTCACTATGGTATGTCATCGGATGGCCGTGATGAGTGAGAACTGCGCCTACAGGATAGTCAGATGCATCAGTCTCAACCTCGAATGGTTGTTGTAGATCGAGAAAGGAGAGTAATGGAGATGAGAACAAACGATGATTTAGATCATCTAATGTTCATTGTTGTTCCTTCCCCCACACAAAAATTTCCCTACCACCGTTGTTGGTCACTCGACTGAGGGCCCATATAATATGGGAGAATCCCAACATGAACCGTCAGTAGAAGTTAGACAGTCCTAAGAAGCTTTGAAGCTCAGTTAGTGTGGTCGGGGATGGCCAGTCACGAATGACTTGGATCTTAGCTGGATCAACATGTACCCCATGTTCATCAACAATGTAGCCCAAGTATTGGACCTTGTTCATGCCAAAGGAGCATTTTTCCAAGTTGGATTATAGCTTATGTTTCTGCAGAGTGCTCAAAACCTGTTGAATATTCTGCATGTGCTCCTCCCAAGTTTTTTTGAAGATGAGGATGTCATCCAAATATACCACCACAAAATAATTGGTGAAGGGTCTCAATACATCATCCATCAACCTCATGAAAGTGGTTGGTGCATTTGTTAAGAGAAAGGGCATGACCATCCATTCGAAGAGACCTTCTTTAGATTTGAAAGTTGTCTTCTATACATCAGTTGGTTCAATGGAAACCTGGTGGTAGCCAAACTTTAGGTCAATATTGTTGAAGAAATTTTCCCCCTTGATTTGGTCAAGAAGGTCATCAATCCTGGGAATTGGGTATCGATTCTTGTTTAATTCTCTGTAATCAATGTAGATTCACCAGGTCCCTTCCTTCTTCTGCACTAGTACAATTGGGCTTCCGCAAGGGGAGGATTTGGGTCTGATATGCCTATTTTGAAGAATTTTTTGGATCTGGCGCTTGATTTCGTCATTTTCCATCAATGAGCGACGATAGACTGGTCCATTAGGCAGAGGTGCATTGGGGTAATATCAATTGGATGTTTGACTTGGCAGTGTGTCGGTACCTCGGTGGGTGAGGAGAAGATGTCTCTGTACTCTTCCACGATCTTGTCCACTTTCTTATGTTGCAAAGAGAGGCTCTGTGTAGATGCCACAGATGTGGTGAAGACCTTCCGCTTACTGTGATCACGGATCACAAAGAAGACGAACTTCCCGGTCTATGAAATTACCTTACTGCATTACTTAGTAGAGATTAAAGAAATAGAGGTAGGAAGTGCTACCTCTCGTATCCTATACAATTGTCTACCCAAAGTAATTATAACATTGTGGGGTCTAGACTCATACACAACATGACGCTTCCACAAATATGGTTTTCCTAAAATACCATCATTGATCCAAAAAGGATCCAAAGAAGGTTAAGCAACTTGGAACGCATAGAAGCAACTTAGAATGCTCATAATGGCTTCAGCAGGTAGAGAAAGGGAAAACATTCAAATTTCCTAAAACTTAGTGAAAAGGACATAATCGCAAAGAGAGTGTCCCAAGATTTCTAATGGAACAAACAGTTCGTCAAATGGAGTTACGGATCAAAAGTTATAAGCGGTCAAAGTTTAGTCAAACTTGGTCAAAGGTCAAAAAGTCAAAGTGACACATGGCACCACTGCAAGGGTGACACGTAGCACAGCTGAGTTGGAAAAATGACGTGGCAAGGATGTCTGACACGTGGGAAATTTAAGTGATGACACGTGTCAGTTTCATGGGTGAATCATGTGGTGATAAGTGGCATTTTTTATGGACAATATATATGGTGCCACGTGGACCAATCATGGGCTGCCACGTGGTACCCCTCCAATGGTTGGTATGTGCAAAAAATTTATTGACTACCCAAGAGTCGAACTCATGACCTCCAAATTGCCCAAAGGCCCCACACATTCACGCCAACCATTACACTGCACTATGTGTCTTGTTTATTATGTGGTGCGCACATGTTTTAATTTAAAGGTTGAATTAAGGCACCAAAGGGAGGGGCTAGGCCTTCGGCCAACCTCTGTTCATATGCTATTCCACCATATGACTATAATATTCCGCCCACCTAGGGGCTTAACTCAACCACCTCCAAATATAGAAATTCCACCATTTTCTCCGCCAATTTTAGCGAGTGCACCAACATTGTTACAACCACATGCTAAAAATGGGAGTCCACAGGATTTGATCCTGGGACCTCCACCAAACTGAATGCCTAGATTTAGGCCAATTTAACCAACACGCCAACCATGCACTTATGGCATAACCATCCGGAAACTTGTATATAACGGGGCTTCGACAATGCATTTGGGACACACAAGAGCATGGAGAAGGGGAAGGTTGAGCGCATCCATACAGTACAGATTTTTGCATAGTTTTCTAGATTTTGGCATGGATTTCGAGATCTGTCAGTCATTTATTGTAGGAGAAGTGGCACGGAAACTGAGGCAGGGTGTCTTGGGGACCTGAAAGTGTCCAACTCGAATTGAGGCGTGGAGACAGTCATTTTTAGGTAAAACGACGCAACGAACGCAGTGGTGGTGTTAGTTTTCTGATCTAAGCAAATATTATGTGTCTTAAATCCAGAATGAGGTATACTTATGTATTTTTCCCAATTCATTTGTGGAGTTAATAAAAATACCTACCCATTTGAGAGCAAGACCCGAAGACGTAGTCTACCAGGGATGAACTCCATTATCAAATTATTTGTGTTCATATTGCATGATTATGTCTCTTTCCTTTTAAGTTTTTCCTTATTTATGGTGTACTTTTGTTTATGCTCATTTAATACAGTTCTTTAATAAGTCACCTGACGAAAAGATCCTGGATCATGTTGGTATCAGAGCAGTCGTCTTTGACTTGAATTGTTGAGTATGAATGCTTACTAGGGCCAAGCATAAGCAGGGTGAAGGAACTCTTAATACGTTCAATCCCGAAGTTGGTTGTACATCCCTAAGGAAGAAGATGGTAGAAGAAGATAAGCATGATGAGAAAGAGAAAAACTTTCACATGGTCTTCTATCGCATGTCAGACATGGTCAAGAAAATGTATGGAGATTACGAGAAGAGGATGAAGAAGAAGGAGAAGAAAAAGGAAGCACATGTAGATGATGATGCTTCGGTAAACCAAGGGGCTGGAGGAGATCCTGCTAAGCCTCCTTCTTTGCATTCAAGTTATAGTTCTTCTTCCTTTGATAATTCTCATCACTCTCAGCATTCTAACCATAAATCCTCTTTTAAGAAACCATTATTAAATATTGATGTAAAATTTGCTTTACCTATGTTCAATGGAGATTCTAATCCTGAAAAGTTAGACAATTGGATCCGACAGGTTGAAGTATATTGTTGTGTTCATCATATTGACGAAGAGGAAGTTAAAGTGCAACTAGCTTCTCTTCAGTTGGAAGGCACCGCTCTCGTATGGTGGGAGAGAAGGCTATAGGACAAAAGTAAGTGTGGTAAGCTTCTTTCCTCATGGTCGGATTTTAGAATAGAGATAAGGAAGCAATTCTATCCATTAGGGTATTTACATAAAGAAATGATGGAATGGAAAACTTTGAGACAGAGTAAAGTTCAGAACGTACAAAGTTTCACAGAAGAATTTAGGAAGAAATCTCTCGCATTGAATATTCCTTTGGATTCTTATGAAAATCTAATGAAGTATATTAGCGCACTTCATAGTTATATTCGTGAAACTTTTCTCTTGTTTAACCCCACTAGTCTTGACGAAGTTTGTGTGAAAGCCACTCACCTTGAAAACAGGGGGAAACATGTTCAAGAAGATCCCACGAAGAAACCTTCCAATTTCCCATAAAATACTTTCAAGAAGTTCAAAAAGAAGGGTAAGAATAATGCTACAGTAACAAGAGAAGGAGGAAAATCATCTTGCACTCATTGCAAGAGGAGCGGTCACAATGAAGAACATTGTTGGAAACTACATCCAGAAAAGAAACCAAAACAGTTCGGTGGAAAGGGGAAGACAAAGACTGTTGCTACAATTCAGCAAGATTCTGGTTCTGAATCAGGAGCTGAAGGAAATATCACAACAGCTGGAGTACAAGGTAAATATTCTCTTCATGCTAGCTCAAGTTCCAGTGATGAATCTCATATTGATGAACGAAAGAGGAATGAGTTATTTCATATACGAGTTGTATCTAAGCATACTAAGATAGATACATTATTTGATCTGGGTTCCCAAGTAAACTTAATATCCGAAGCACTTTTCAAGAAGATGGGTCTTGTAACGAAACCACATCCAAAGCCTTACCCTCTTGGTTGGGTATGTGATAAATAAAAACTAAATGTTACCAAACAATGTAGGGTCAGATTTGTTATTGCTTCAAAGTTAATTGATGAAGTAAATTTGGATGTTGTACCACTTGATATATGTGGCATAGTGTTGAGGAGTCCTTATCTTTATGATATAAAAGCAGTCTTCTTTCGTCATGAGAAAAAATACCACATTACTAAAGGAGGAGTGGAATATATTGTTAGAGCTCACATCATGAGGGTAAATACAACACTTGTTAGTGCAGGGCAAATGAAAAGACTCGTAACCACTAATAAGAGATATGTACTCATGGTCATCAAAGAGAAATATGTTGGGACATTTGACGCTTTCCAAGGATGTGATCCATCTCATAAAAAGGAATTAATTGATATTGTTTCTAAGTATGATGATATTTTTCGAGAACTAGATGGATTACCTCCTAAGAGGGAAATCCAACATGAGATACATCTTCAGCAGGATTCTCCTTTGCTTAATGTGGGCATGTACAGGATGTCAATTGTGGAGATGATAGAGATCAAGAAGAAGGTATAGGGATTATTGGATCAAGGGTTCATCAGGCCCAGTTCATCTCCTTGTGGTTCTTCGATCGTGATGGTGCCAAAGAAATATGTCACATGGCGAATGTGTGGCAATTATCAGGCTTTAAATAAAATCACAGTGAACAATCGATACCCTCTTCCTCGCATAGATGATTTACTTGATCAGTTAAAGAAAGTTTTTTATTTCACTAAGTTGGATTTGCGTAGTGGATATCATCAAATCATGGTTGCAGAACAAGATGCATGGAAGACTACCTTTAAAACCAAACAAGGATTGTTTGAGTGGTTAGTTATGTCATTTGGGCTTTGTAATGCTCCAACAACTTTCATGCGTGTGATGAATGATGTATTCAGGCATTTCTTGGGTGACTTTGTAATTGTGTATTTAGACGACATTATTGTTTTCAGCGGGACTTGGGATGAACATGTAAGGCATGTAAAACATGTATTGGATACTTTGCAGGGGGAAAAGTTGTATGTGAAAATGTCTAAATGTGAATTTGGTAAGATTTCACTTGTATACTTAGGTCATATCGTGGGAGGAAGAAAATTGAAGATTGATCCTTCCAAGATTGAAGTAATTGTGAAATGGCCTGAGCCAAAGAGTGTAACCGAAGTGCGAAGCTTCTTGGGTGCAGTCCAGTATTGGAGGAGATTCATTCCCAACTTCTCCTTTATAGCAGCTCCTTTTCATGCCATAACCAGTGTGAAGAACACTTTTCAGTGGGAAGGAAAGCAACAAAATGCTTTCAACATTTTGAAGGAGAATATCAGTACTTCACCAGTATTAGCACTATCAAATCTTCAACAGTCGTTCGAGATCGAGACAGATGCCAGTGGATACGCCATGGGTGTAGTATTGATGCAATATCTTAAGCCTATCAGTTACCACTCTGAGACTTTTAACCAAGTTGTTGTTAACTATCATACATATGATAAAGAGTTGTATGCATTAGTTCAAAGCGTAAAGAAATGGAAGCATTACTTGTTAGGGAAGGAAACAATTATACATACAGATCACCAACCCTTACAATATATTCAGGAACATACCAAATTGCAACAATCTCGGCACTACAGATGGATGGGTTTTCTACAAAAATTTCATTTGGTAATCAAGTACAAGAAGGGTACAAGTAACAAGGTAGTTTATATGCTTTCTAGAAATCCTATTGTTGCTTCTATTATTTTGAAGAATACTTCTTTATCTCATGATAGCTATGTAGAACAATATGCCATCAATGAAGATTTTAAAGTAGTATATGAGAAGCTAACCCATGGTGCACAGGTAGAGAACTATTGTCTGGAGGTAAAATTACTCTATCATCTTGGGAAGCTATGTATTCCTACAAGTGAACGAGTCCATGTAATATGAGAAGCTCATACTTCTCTTGTGTGTGGGCATTTTGGGGTAGGAAAAACTATGCCTCATTTGTAGAGGTTTTGTTATTGGCCTCAAATGAAAGCAATTGTAAGTAAATATGTAAAGGGGTGTGTGATGTGTTCTACTTGTAATCCCACTAATAGAAAATCGGGGCTATACTCACCACTTCCTGTTCCATCCCATCCATGGGAAATCATTTTCATGGATTTTGTAGGGGGTTTACCAATGACCAAAGGGGGTCATGATTATTTGTATGTCGTAGTGGATAGGTTCAGCAAGATGTGTATCTTGATGCCATGTAAAAAGAAGATCATTGTTGAGCATACTGCTAATCTCTTTTTTCAGCATGTTTGGGTTCACTTTGGATTACCCACGTCCATTGTCTCGGGTCGAGATACTTGATTCCTTGGGGATTTTTGGACTAGCTTGTGGAGAATGATGAACACAAAATTGAAGAGGAGCATTGCTTTTCATCCACAGACTAATGAATAGACAGAGGTGGTAAACAGAACAGTGGTACTTTTTTTTAGAGGCTACTATAGCAAGCATCCTAAGTTATGGGATGAATAGATACCTTATGTACAACATGCTTATAATCGAGATTTACATTCATCCACTCAGAGTTCACCTTTTGAGACGTGTTATGAGTACCTACCAAAGGTTCCTTTGGACTTGATGTATGGGAGAGATGTCGATGTGAATGAAGAACGAACAGAGGAAAGAGCCCACAAGTTCATCCAGAGGATTCAGCAGATACACCAGGCAGTCAGGGAATAGTTGGAGAAGAGTCAAGCATAGTATAAAGCTCGACATGACAAGCATAGGGTTGATCATCAGTTCCAGGTTAGAGATCGGGTATGGATTCACATAAGCAAGGAATGATTGAAGGAGGCAAGAAACTCAAGCCCATCCAATATGGGCCCTTCACTATTTTAGAGAAAATTGGCACGAATATTTTTCGTTTAGATCTTCCACCTTATAGGCAGATATATTCAGTTGTGAACGTAGAGAACTTGAAACTTTTTTAGCCTACCATGATCATGGATCAGGATGAGGAAGTTTCAATACCTTCAGTTGATGAGTTTGCACCTAATTAATTGGATGATTTACAGGAAGATATCATCCTGGATAGAAGGACGAGGACTTCACGCAGGGGTGATGTTGATTATCTTCGAGTAGTCTTAAAGGGCACACATCCAAGCAAGGCAAAGTGGATTGAGAAAGATAAGGTGAGGGAACTCTTTCCTCACTTACCAGTTGATTAATGAAATCTTTTGGTGATCCAAAACTCTCTCAGTGGGAAGGCATGATCTAAAAAGGATCCAGAGAAGGTTAAGCAACTCGGAACGCATAGAAGCAACTTAGAACGCTCAGAATGGCTTCAACAGACAGAGAAAGGGAAAAAATTCAAAGTTCCTAAAACTCAGTGAAAAGTACATAATCGCGAAGATAGCGTCGCAAGATTTCTAACTATGCAAACGGCTCGTCAAACAGAGTTATGGATCAAAAGTTATAAGCGGTCAAAGTTCAGTCAAACTTGGTCAAAGGTCAAAAAGTCAAAGTGAAACGTGGCACCACTGCAAGGGTGACACGTGGAACAGATGAGTTGGAAAGATGATGTGGCAAGGATGGAAAACACGTGGGAAATTTAAATGATGACACGTGTCAGTTTCATGGGCGAGTCATGTGGTGACAAGTGGCATTTTTCATGGGAAAATTATATGGTGCCACGTGGCCCAGTCATGGGCTACCACGTGGAACCCCTCCAATGGTTGGTATGTGAAAAAAATTTATTGACTCCCAAAGGCCCCACACATGACCTCTGAATAGCCCAAAGGACCTAGCCCGAGGTCACATGCGACAAGGGGCTAACGAGAAAAGAGCTAGTACCTGAAACATGAGAGTTCAACAGTTGCGGAAAGAGGTCGTGGGTGCCATAGAACCTGCACCATAGGGTTGAGAGAACTTTTTTAATTTGGAAATGAGACCATTACGGTCTCAGAGAGCCAATTCGGTTCGGAACTAAAGATCCTATACCGAGAGGTCACACAACCCCGAGGAGAGGAGGGGGGGTATGCATCAAGTGGTGTCATAGCAGAATGTTTTGCTTGCAGACAGAAGGCAAAAGAGGAAGAGAGATAAAGGAGATATTTTGATATCACCAAGAGATATCAGCATTGATTTTTCCATAGATTTCAGATGAAGGAGATAGAAAAGACAATCTAACTACACTGAGTAGTATCAAGAACTGAATTGTGTCTGCAAATTGTAGGCAAAGGTGAAAAGGTGAATAGAAATAATCTGATGACATCAAATGGTATCAGAAGCTGGATTTTTCCTATAGAACAACGGGTAAAGGAAAAGGGACAGAGTATTGATGCTCTATAAATGTTGCTGCAAAATGTGCAGCAAATGGTAGATAGCCAGGAGCGATGAAGACAGAAAAGATGGCTATTGAAGGCCATGCGTGTGGTCAAGGAGGATACCACCAGCAGAAGATTAAAGTGTAAATTGACAAGGAGCTCATTGAGATAAGAGCAAGAATGGAACAACTAACATTGAAGATGCAGCAGGAGACAAAGGTACACTGGAGGTACGAATGGCCTCTGAACAGGAAGGTAAAATGGCATGTTCAAAAGTTGTTGGTCAGAAAAAAGAAACAAGATATGAGGAAGTGGTTGAGGCATGTTGAAACCCTCAGTGACACAATGGAGGAATTGATTCACATCTGTGAACCAGAGACTAGGAGAAATCTCAGTGATGAGGAGGAGAAGAGATCAGTTGAGGATCTCATAAACTGCCAGGGGGGCAGAAGTGAAGTTTCAAGTTGCCATGTGGGCAATGAAAGGATATCAGTGGATGGTATCATAGACTACCAAGAGGGAAGTGTTGGAATTTCAAGTTTCCAGGTGGGAAATGGAGAGAGATCGGGTGATCTCATAGACTTCCAGGTGGGCAGAGAGAAAATCCCAAGTTGTTTGGTGGGAAAGGGAGAAGAGATTAACTCAGTTGAGATTTCATATCAGCAAGGAGTGTTGATGGAAGAAGATCAGAGGTGTGTTCTGATCATTGTGGGAATTCAAATATTCTTGAAAAATAATCCAACAGAGGCTAATACAAGTGTTGCACATGAGGAGGTAGTGCAACAAGAATCCAAGAAAGAGGCCATGGAGCCAAATGCTTTTAAAGCTAACTATGTATGTGATGCAGGTGTAGCAGAGGAAATACAGCCAACAAATATAATCAAAGAGGAGGAGAAGGAGAAAACACTGATGTTTTCCCCAACATAAAAAGAGGAGAATTCAGATGAATTACTCACTCAGTGGGAGCGAGATTTGAAGATGTTGGAGGATTGGTTGGACAATCCAAAACCAGAAGATAGTTTCCAGGAGACGGTCATGAAGATTTTAGGAGAAGAGTATTCAACAGAATTGCTCAAAATTTTCAGCCAGGAAGCTGAAAGGGAGATAATTGCAGCATTGGAGCTCTCAGAAGAAGAGGAAGCAGACAACATATATTTTTTTGAGTTGTATGAAGAATTAGAAGCCCAGGAGAGAAGAGTAAATATGTAGAGTAGGCATCTAGAACCTGCACCAAAGGGTTGAGAGGAGTTGTGTTAATTTTCAAATGAGACCATTATATTCTCAGAGAGTCAATTCAGTTCGGAACTGAAGATCCTAGACCTGGAGGTCGCGCAACCTCGAGGATAGGAGGGAGGTTTGCATCAAGTGGTATCAGAGAAGAATTTTTTTCTTGTAGACAACAGGCAAAAGAGGAAGAGAGATAAAGGAGATAGTCTGATATCATCAAGAGGTATCAACGTTGATTTGTCTGTAGATTTCAGACAAAGGAGATAGAAAAGACAATCTAACTACACCGAGTAGTATCAAGAATTGAATTGTGTCTGTAGGTTGTAGGCAAAGGTGCAAAGGTGAATAGAAATAATCTGATGACATCAAATGCTCTCAAAAGTTGGAGTTTTCCTGTAGAACAACAGGTAAAGAAAAAGGGACAGAGTATTGATTCTCTGTAAATATTGTTGCAAAATGTGCAGCAAATGATAGATAGCCAAGGGGGATGAATATAGAAAAGATGGCTACTGAAGGCCATGAGCATGGTCAAGGAGGATACCACCATCATAATATTAAAGAAAAAATTAACAAGGATCTCATTGAGATAAGATAAATAATGGAACAGCTGAAATTGAAGATGTAGCAGGAGACAAAGGTACACTGGAGGTACAAATGGCCTCTGAACAGGAAGGTAAAATGGCATGTTCAAAATTTGTTGGCCAGAAAATAGAAACAAGAGTTGAGGAAGTGGTTGAGGCATGTTAAAACCCTCACTGACACAGAGGAGGAACTAATTCACATCTGTGAACCAGAGACTGGGAGAAATCTCAGTGATGAGGAGGAGAAGAGATCAGTTGAGGATATCATCAACTTCCAGGGGGGCAAAAGTGAACTTTCAAGTTTCCATGTGGGCAATGAAAGGAGATCAGTGGATGGTCGCATAGACTGCTAGGAGGGTAGTAATGGAATTTCAAGTTTCCAAGTGGGCAATGGAGAGAGATCGGGTGATCTCATAGACTGCGAGGTGGGCAGAGAGAAAATCCCAAGTTGTCAAGTGGGAAAGGGAGAAGAGATGAACTCAGTTGAGAGTTCATATCATCAAGGAGTGTTGATGGAAGAAGATCAGAGGTGTGTTCTGATCATTGGGGGGATTCAAATATTTATGAAAAATAGTCCAGCAAAGGCTAATACAAGTGTTGCACATGAGGAGGTAGTGCAACAAGAATACAAGAAAGAGGCCATGCAGCCAAATGATTTTAAATCTAACTATGTCTGTGATGCAGGCGTAGTAGAGGAAAGACAGCCAACAAAGACTGTCAAAGAGGAGGAGAAGGAGAATACGCAGATATTTTCCCCAGCAGAAAAAGAGGAGAATTCAGATGAATTTCTCACTCAATGGGAGCGAGAGCTGAAGATGCCGGAGGATTGGTTGGACAATCCAAAACCAGAATATGGATTCCAGGAGATGGTCATGTATATTTCAGGAGAAGAGAATTCGGCAAAATTGCTCAAAATTTTCAGCCAGGAAGCTGAAAGGGAGATAACTGCAGCATTGGAGCTTGCAGAAGAAGAGGAAGGAGACAACATAGGTTTTGTTGAGTTGTATGAGGAATTAGAATCCTAGGAGAGAAGAGTAAATATGAAGAGTAGGCATCTCCAACAGGACAAATTGGACATAGGTGGAGGAGAATACCAGCCTGGGGAGCAGCTGGAGGAAGTTAGAGTTGAACCAACACAAGAGGAGATGACAAAAGTCAGTCTGTCAGAGGAGGAAGTTGAGTACCAACTCAGTGGTGATATTGTAGACCTAGACTCTGCAATAGAGTGGCCAACTAATGCAACAGGAGATGAGGATAACATGAAAGTTAAGATTGATCAGATTGGTGAAGAGGATAAAGAGTACACATTTCAATGTGCCCAAGAGATGGAGAAAGAAAAGAATTTGGTGGAACTGCTCAAAAATTTCAGCCAAGGAGATGAGCAAGAGATAACTGTAGAATACGAACCTACAACAGAGGAGGAAGAAACAGATAGCATGGATCTTGTTGATTTGTGTGAAGATATGGAGGCCCTAGAGAGAAGGGTAAAAATGTAAAAGCATCTTATCCAACAATTCAAGTTCGAAATTGATGGAGAGAAAAGGAAACAAAGCATACTGTAGGGGGAAAACCAGCCAATGGACCAGCTGGACAAAGAAATAGAGGAGATTAAGAGATTGATGTTGGAAGCGGCATAAGAAACAATCATCAAATAAGTATGGGACAGAAGAAAACCTGCAGGAGAAGTAGGGAAAAGGAAGTTGCAAGGAAAAGGAGCAGATGAACAGCTCCAAGAGAAAGTATGGGACCATGGAGGATCTCAACAACATGGTAGAGGGAGCCATGAGAAGGATCTCATGTTTTTCCCAGTAGTGGAGTATGATGCAGGAGCATCGTCAGCAAATCCCACATGGAGGGACAACTCAGCACCATAGTGTGCCTTTTTAAATTAATCGGAATCTAAAAGATGACATTGTTTTGTTGATTTGTTTTGAACGGATGATTGAAGAAGAGAGAAATGCTCAGAAACTGAATGATCGCAAGAGATCTAGGAGTTTCACTCTCATTCTTGAATGTAACGAAGCTTGAGTATTTGTTAGTTGTTACTTCGATAGGAGAGGTAGTCGGAGGGAACCCTACGAACCTTCCTGTATATGTAGATGCATGGCATGCCCAAATGAGGTTGTTGGAGGAGTATTGTCATTGAATAGGAAGTAGAATAGTTTGTTTTGAGAGATCTGAGACTATGTTACAGTCCAGCCTGCACATATTGTAATTGGACATTCATCTTAATAGAAAGAAAGCAGTTTTTCCTGCATATGAACTTTCTGTGTGTTTATGCATTTGAATTCATTGTTATGCTTTTATATGTCATTCATGTTTTGAATGTATGAACTGGTGAAGAATTGAATAAGTTTCAATTGCTTCTATTCTTTGATTTTTCGAGTGCAAGGAGTGCACATAGTCCACAAGGAGTGCATTGACAGAGGTGAATTAACCTCAGAGAATCTCAGGAGAGGTAGCGTTGATCTTCATCGGCAGAAGTGCACGGAGTGCATAGGAACAACTATGTGTTGAGTTCAGAGAGAGACAAAGTTAGAGAACACTCTGTAAAGAGGAGCTCTGCAAGGTGTGCATCAAGAAAGAGGAATGCCAGGAGGGCGAGAAGAATTTATTTTCAAGAAATCCTTCAGATCTGAGTTTGACGAAATCCCAAAAATGCAAGGAGTGTGTGGGAAATCGAAATCCTCCAAGGATCAAGCTCAGAAGGGATAGCGATTTTCATAAATGCAGAAGAGATCCGATAGACAGACTTGAAGGAGGAGTAAAGGTCGAAGCCTTCGAATACTTAAAAAATATTCTAAGTCAGAAGAGATCATAAGCTTAGGAGAGAGGGAAACAGTGGCCCTTGGATCACAGAGTAGAAGATCCTCCATTGCGTAAGAAAGGAAAAGTTTGAGATTTGAGAGTTTTGAAGTCTGAAATTTTGAAATGACCCTGACCGTCAATCTGGGAGAGGGAGATCTGAACTATTGGAGGTAGATCTTGGTCGTTCGTTTAGGAGCACTGTCAAGATCATGAGATCGACGGTCACCTCTCATTGCAGGGATAAAAGGTGCTCAAGATTTACGAAGTCGAGGGTGGGCCACAATACAAACCATGGTTTTGGAGAAAGGACGCATGGAGGCTCAAGGTGAATTGCAGGGAGAAAGGTAGTTTGCTCTCAAACCACCTTCGAGCATGCCCGCAATCGTGTGTTTTTGTGAGGTCACTGCCCAAGGTCACCTCTAAGGAGGAGCCAAGGGAAAGGGGAGAGTGGACTTGCTAAAGTCCTGAAGTACCAAAGTGATTTGGAACCGTCCATCATATGGAAGGACGCGTGGCGAAAATCCATCAGTTTAGGTGAAGGCACTCTGAGTGGAATGAGCGCACAAAAGTTTGAAACTTTCGAAGCCCGAAGGACTGAAGAGCCGAAGAGCTGAAGAGATCTGGACCGTTAGATCCAGAGATACACATGGCAACAGATCGCAAGCTTCAGGTAAATTGCATTGGGGTTTCAGTTGAAAGTTGAAACTTTTGAAACCCGAAGACCCGAAGTGAATCTAAGTCATCGGATCCAGAGGACAGGTGGCGTGAATCTATGGATTCCAGGTAAAGACTCAAAGTAAATATCAATCGTCCGATGTGGGAGAATTACATCTGAATCATTGATTTGGAAGAGACAGATCTCAGCTGTCAGTCCAGAAGCACCGTCAAGATCATAAGATCGAAGGTCACGCTCGATTGCGGGGCCAAAGAGTGCCTAGACGTTAAAATTTTGAGGATGGACCGCAATCGAAACCACGATATCAGTGAATAGGTACATGGAAACTGGAGGTAAATTGTAGGGATAAAAGAGGTTAATCCCAAACCACTCTTGGGCGCACCTGAAATCGTGCATTTATGCAAGGACCTAGCCCGAGGTCACATGCGACAAGGGACTAACGAGAAAAGAGTTAGTACCTGAAACCTGAGAGTTCATCAGTTGTAGAAAGAGGTCATGGGTTCCATAGAACCTGCACCAAAGGGTTGAGAGGACCTGTGTTAATTCACAAATGAGACCATTGTTGAGTGAAAAATATGTCGCATAAATTCTCAACGATTTAATGTCAACCAGGAGCTCGTAAGCTTAGAGGCACAACACAATATGTGCGAGGATTGAAGTTGTATATTCTAAACTACTAAAGCAAAGAACATAAAAATAACATGAATGTACAAATGACAAATTTTACCTACTATATACAACACATAGGTGTACTGGCATCAGTGCATGGGGGCCCTTCCATCCTTCAGCAAGTACACCATAATCTTAACACAAAATAGAGATCAAAATGGAAGCATGTCTTG
>ML776840.1:410235-421188 GCA_009831015.1 Picea engelmannii
ATGGAAGTAATTGTGAAGGTTTTAGTGAATTAATGGAGTGAAAATAAGGACTATTTTGAGACTCAACAACCATTACGGTCTCAGAGAGCCAATTCGGTTCAGAACTGAAGATCCTAGACCAGGAGGTCACGCAGCCCCAAGGAGAGGAGGGGGATTTTGCATCACAATACCTCGTCTTTGAAAGGATTGATGTCATAGAGAAGATGATACTATTGGTTGACATGGAGATCTCTTCCTTGGTGAACCCAGCCGTTCATGTAGGGTTGCGGGTGCGGTGTCGTCGGTAGGTCCAATGGCTTGACAACCTCTGTTGAGATTAGGTTCTTCTAAATTACACTACCAATAATTAAATGAAGCGTAGCCCCATTTACCCACATATGTGAGTGAAAAAGGTGTTCCCCTTCCTCTGGTTCTTATGGTTCTCTTGGCTGGACTTTGGTGATAGCGACAGTGGCACTCAGTTCAGCATCATTAATCTTCTTCCCTCCTTCTGGATTTGATTCAGATTCAGAATCGGCCTCGGACTTGGATGCCTTCATCTCGGCCACAAGTGACTACTTGGAGCAGCATTCTTCAATGTTGTGCCAAGGGATTTTATGGTATTCACACCATTTTCTAGTGTCCTTCTTTGTCTTGTCATTTCCCTTCTTCTGTTGCGGGTTGGACTGGTTGTCCTGAGAGTGGCCATCTTTTCTTTTTCCCTTTCTATGTGGGTTGGTGTTGCCTTTTCCTTGCTTTGGCTGTGAGAATATTGCAGATCCAAACTCTCGTCACTTATGCTTAAATTTCTACTCGATCTTGAAAACATATCTATAAGTTGTACCCAATGAGGTGATGTCCAGAAACTCCATTTCTATTTGAATGTATCTATGAAAACAGTCACGGTATTTGAGCACCATATGTCACTCGGAGTCTTTGATTCCCAATTTGGTGCGTAGGGTATGGAAAATATTAGTGAAATATGGTATTGTTTGGTCCCTTTCTTGACGCAGGGTGGTCCATTGGGTGTACTGGTCCTTGTAGCTTCCAACGGGGTAGTATTTTTCTTTAATGGCATCTCGGAAGGAATCCCATGTAGAGGAAACCACAAATATTGCAGATTCCTCTATGGACCTTTTCTCAGAGTAAGTATCCCACCAGTCCTTGACATGGGCGACGGCCTTGAGGAGTGAAAAAGTAATTTTTTCCCTATCATAAAAATTGTGGACCAAAAAATACCCTTCGAGCAAATTCAACCATTTATCTACAACATCTGCATCTATCAGTTCTTCAAATAATGGAATATCAAAATTTACATGTACCTTGAAGGGGGTTGCATGGCCGCTTGATGAAGATGCTTCTCTTGTGGGCAGTCGTCGAAGGATCTGCACAAAGTTGTCCATCATTTCGTTCCTTTGTCGCGTGAGGGATTCCTTGAGAAATATTTTAAAAGGATCTCTTGCTCCATCATATTTCTTTTCATCCCCCATGGGTTGTTTTCAGGCTCGACACGACCAATCTTGCAACGACTCGATTGGTTTGAGTCCCAACTTCTTGTAGCCAGATCTTGTCGGGGAGATGAACGAAGAAAAACAAATGAAGAGAAGACCTCTATGATACCATTGATCTGTATTTAGGAGCAGAACAAACTTATTACAAAGAAGTGTAGGGCTTCAAACAACCTCGAAAGTGTAGAATCCACAATTACAAAGAAGTACAGAAGAACGTGTTGAACTAAAAATTGTCAAGAGGAGCCAGTTGGAATAGGTTAGTGGACACCAATATCCACCTGGATCATGCATGGTATTCTTTAGTAAAATACTAGGTCAACCATTTATTGTAATAAATGTTATAGAATGAACAAGGATAAGTAGGATATTATTAATTTGAGTTATAGTGTTTGAGGGACTATAATTTGATTCCAAGTGGGGATTTAAATATTACACTTAGTGGAAGAGAGGTGTGGGGCTTGACTACTAGATTGGATCATTTGGTGGACTATATAACCTATCAAATTGACACGGTAGGCCTAGTTGACATGGAACCCATCTCTATTATCCCAACTTGGAGGAATAATAGAATTGGTGAGGTCACCATTTCAAAGAGGTTGGATAAATTTTGACTTATGATGCTCTTCTTCATAAGTTCGACAAGTTTAGGTCATGTATTGATCCGAAGAGAGTTTTGGATCATAATCCAGTTTTCCTACAATTAGACTCAAAATGATCTTAAGTCGGGAAATCCATTTAAATTTAATTCAAGTTGGCTTGGTGAGGAGGATTTAAATAGACAATACATAGTACTTAGAAACCCTATGATGCAAGTTTGTGTGTTTCTACTAGTAAAAAATTTGTTGTAGCTCTGAATTATATCAAAGAAAACGTTATAGTTTGGTGGAGTGAGATATTACATAAAAGGATAGGATTCTAAGGGAAATTGAATAGACTATCAGAATATTGTTTGAGAATAAACATAGTTACCGACTTAACAAGAAATGTGACCTCAAAACGATAACTCTAGCCCTTAAAACACATATTTGTGCATAAAAAACATAAAAATCAACCCTAAAATCAAAAAGTGGTGTTACTGGTAGCACCATTTGTTTTCTAATAGGGTCAAAATTACAACATTTTTCAAGCATGGCCTTCAAAACTCATACAGTAGCTCAAAAAAACCTTAAAATCAACACCTAAATAAAAAATAAAAAAAATTGATGTTACCTAAAGCAAAATGTTTTTTTCAAAACGTCAAAATTATAGATAATTTGAAATATTGTTCTTAACAGTTGGTACCATTAAAACCAAAACCTCAAAATCAACCATCAAATTGAAAAGTATTGTTACCAATAGCACCCATGCTAAAATTGGGGTATTAAAATGGCACATTTTTTTAAAGTGGTAAGAGAAATCATCACTATTGTAAACAAAATCATAAAATCAACCCTCAAATGCTTGCTTTTTAAATCTTAGTTTATCACTCCAAGCAGAAGATAATACATAATGCCATGAAAATATCACCCTATAATTTAAAAACTCAACATCACTTTTTAATATTTTTTTACTTTCAATAAAAATAGTAAATACAAGTTACATTAAATGAAACATAAATTATTTCTTAAAAGTATTCTTGCATTGTCCATATTTAAAACATATGAGCTAAGAAATTTTATCATATTCTCCATAATCAAAACATATAAATCATAAAACATAGAAATGATTCATAACTTCATGTAAGATCATATGTAAGTTAAATGTTCATTTCTAGTTACCATACAAACATCATATGGATCAAAAATGCATAAAATGTTTCATACACTTATTCAAATTGACTCATGGATTATGAAATACCATATGAGTCTACATTGTCTTCAAATGAATGATTGTATGAAGATGTAGATGATCCATACTCTTATCTATTGTCGATGAGTGCATCATCTGAGTCTACATGCATGTCGAACATTTTAGATGGCAAAAGCCTTTTATATCTACGACTAGGTTCAACAGACTCCCATCTTGCAGTTATTTCTTATGGCAGCAACCTCTTGATAATCTTTGTTGTCCTAGAGAGAAGATTTCCTCTCTTTCTCAAATTGAATTCATAAACAAGTATGTCAACATCCTCTAATTTCAAGAATTCAGTGCAACGACGATTTGTATGTTGACCCTTTCTTTTTCTCTTTCTATTGACATGTTTCTCAACCGCCATCTCTGGTTTGTACACACCATTAAATGGGTGTGTACTTGTTGCATACCAATGCACTTCAATTTCTATAACATCTTCATTTTCTTTGTGAATCTTTATAACCTTTGCAATCCAGAATGGCTAACCATGTGGATATTGAGTCTCTAAAATTCCAATCATGTTACCCTCTTTAATATCATGTATTGAACCCATGTAAAGTTCTTCCATGGCTTCATTTTGTGCACATGATATTCGAGAACCAATATACATTTATCTTTCCTCTTCTTGTGTAAACTTAATAGCACCTTTAGATTCTTGTTGTTCAACAATGTTTCTTTTTTCTAATTCATTTGGCACATTTTGTGTCCAATGAAATGGAATCTTCAAAAATGTATCTTCATTTTTTGATCTTGAAATTATGTCGCTTTTACCATTAAAAAAAGACTCCCACCAAACAGAATCATCAACATCAAAGTACTCATATGTATCTTTAATGGATTTTTGTATTTCTTCCGGGCATTCAGAATAATATACATCTCTATTACACCTATGTGCATTATATATTTCAACAACTAATTGTAATAACAATAACTTTGATACAAATATTGGACGATATGGAATGAACTTCAAAAATGATAAACCCGATGAAGGCCCCCATTCTGCAGTAGTTGAATACTGCTTTCCTCGTATAAGTGTTTTCCCATCAAATTTTTTGAAACAAAATTGATGTTTGAAGCTAATATCATTAAGTTGCTCAATACATTTTTCTTCACCATGTGATCCCTGAATAAATCTCCGCATGTCAACAATTTCTTCTAATATGTGAAAAACAGGCTCTAGAATGTATGATTTCTTAATACATTCAATTAATGATGGTAGGCTTCCAATATTTTTCCTCTTCAATGTTACTGAAAAACGACTAAACATTTGATCAATATGATCATGAGTGTGTCCAACAATAAGGAAACCAACTTTCACATTTTGAAAGATTCTCGGTTGAACAAGCATGCTTAGATATCCAAACACAATTTGATTTTTGTTTTCACAACTAGTGTTGTCTAACTATATGTATAGAACTTGAGAAATATTTTCAGACCAGTGAGTGAGAACATGATGAATTATGGTGATGGTCATATTTTCATCATTATGAATATTTGGAGCTGTGAAGTAAACCCTTGGACACATTTTTCCATTAAAAACAATACAACCAACCAAGTGAAACTGAATGAAATTCTTTTCTTGTAAATGTTTTGGTGTATGGACAAAATGTGGTAGAAGTGTTTTCTTCTGATCCATGCCATCAATTATCATACCGAAATATTTGTTTAGAGCATCATAACGCTTCTTCCGATGTTTGTATAACTTTCTCCTTTCACTTGATTGTTGATTTCGATGTCCTTGAAGTGCTTTGACTATGGAATCTACACATGACATAAAATGAAAATATTGATGATATGTTTTCATAGTTGATAAATATCCAATTTAAAAAAACAAAATAGTAAATACATACCTCTTTCTACCCCTTCAAATTTATATTTTCTTGATTTAAGAGTAGCACGTGTATGCAAACCCCCATCCTTGAATTCTTAGGAATACTGACATTGTTGAATTATTTCTTCCATATTCTTGTAAAATATGCATATGTAATAAAATTATCATTTCCTTCAACATTTTCAGCATATTCTTTGTATAAGTTGTAGATTTCCCTCCTTGAGAAATTATATAGAATATGTATTGTGTCTTTATCTGGAATACACTCTCCATGTTTGGAAAATAAGTCACTCATCCATGACACTCTAATGTTTGTTAATGTCCCACTCTCACATCCATGATGTACCTTTGAATAAAATTAAGGATCTTTTTCCAACCTTGTTTGGATTCTTGATAGATGAAGATTATCAATTGAGTGAATATTTTTAAATCATTTCTGCAAAGTAAAAGATTCTCAATGCAATAATCATATCATATCTTGGTGGATATCATGCACCCCATTAAATATGAATTTTTCATACTCTTATTCATTGACAAATGTGTCTTCCTTTTATTCAAGGCATACATGTAGTCCATGCTTTTCAAACAATTCTTTTAACATTCACTTGAAATCAAATCACTTATGGAAACTAATTTAGTGAGAAATTATTTCCCAGACCTTGTATAACTAGAATGATTTTGATTGATATAAAAAGATCTAGTCCTGGTCCTAGACACAATGTTTCTTTTCAATGTCTCCATTATTCCATCATCCTCACTAGAAGGAATTTCCTCATCACTAGAAGGAATATCAAGCAAAACATTGTCAGGAGACCGAACAAGAGAATGTCGATCACCTTGATTTGTTGTAGCTGAATGATTGAGAACATGATCTTCATTCCTAGGTCCATCATCATCTTCATTGATAATCTCGTTGATAAGGGGAATATCAAACTCACTAGAAAAATGATTACCATCCTCACCAATGTCATTGGATCTTCCATGAAAATATTCACTTGAAGGAAAATCATCATCACCCTTAAGACTATAAATGCCATTAAACTCTTCTCTAACAAGAATCTCTTCATCATCAGTAACACCATCATCAGTGCCTCTAAATTTTTTGCTTGGAGGAAAAAAATCATCATCACCATTAGTGCCTTTAAATTGCCCACCTGGAAAAAATTGTCCACCATCGACATAATCATCTTCACTACTTTTAAAATTCCCACTTGACTAGGGAAATTCTTCATCATCCTCATGAGTGCCTTGAAAATCCTCACTTAGAGGAAAATTCACATCATCATCATCGATGCCTAAGGCTTGTTCATGGGGTTTGGGGTGATGACGATGATGATGATGTCCCAACATTAAACTTAAATACAATATTTTTAATTTATGTATTTTTACATTATTTAACTTAATTATTTATTTTGTATTTGGTGATTAGGTACAACACTAGCGTGTTGCTTAAAGAAAGGAAGAAATTGCATAGCCACTGAAAGTGACCCACTATGGTGTAGTTTTATTCAACAAAAAATTAATATTATTCCAGCTCTTCCAGATGAAATGCAAGAAGTTGGCTTGAGGAAAGGAGATTTTAATGAATCAAAGGTGGAAAAAATGTCAAAGGAACCTCAAGTACCATTAGGAGGATTGATTGGAAAGGATAAATTTGGAGAAATTATGCATATCAAAGACCCAATGGAAGAGAAAAATGACACAATGGAAGCATAGACTGATGTCCACGAAGATGATAATGTGACTGTTGAGAATGATGAATTTGGGATATATGATATTTTGATTAGTTTTAAAATGCCCTTGAAAACGATGTTCAGTTTTGTAAATTTTTTATGAGCTATAATTGCAATGTTTTATGTGTTGGGTATATGTTATATTCTTTACATGTGTGTGTGTGTGTGTGTGGGCGTGTCAAATTTGACAACTGCGTTTGACAATCCCTCTAGTAGTGCCCTTTGTGTCATGTGTGTCGGACATTTCCTAGGGGGGTCCTAGGGGGGGCCAAGTATGCCCCCCCTAGTTACGCATAACATTCGGTACCGAGCCATAGCCCGAGACCGACAGGGTTTGGGGCAGCGCCTCGATTTTTTTTTTTTTTTTGTGGTTTTTGCTATTTTTAGCAGTTTTCTAAATTAATCCTGGATTAAGGGATTAGGGTTTTGGTATCTACAGAATACCTAAGAACATTATATATATTGTATGGTGAATGGTGAAATTCAATATAATCAATATAAGAAATTTTTTCCCCAATTGAGGGTTTCCGGTAAAAAACTATGTGTATTATCTGTATGAGCCATTGATTAAATTATGTTTTGCTTACACAAGTATTCCAAGTACACAAGTATTCCAACAGAGGACGAACACCTTCAGTAACCACTCACATAACCAGATCAAATATCAACACACCGATGTTTTCACGTGGTAAAACCCCTACGGGGAAACATCCACGAACCCAGCCAACGCGGCCACTTGGACCAATTTATTAATGCAAAGAAAAAGATTACAGAGAGATTTTACAAGAGAGTTTCTCACAGTCGATCATCCAGCAAATGACCCTCCATGCTCTTTAAATAGATATCATGGACCAATCGGGTGTTAATCCATGGATCAATGGTCGTTAAGATCGAGGAGAGTATGAACCGTCGAATCACTCTATGCTGGGAACATATCGTGACCGTCAGATTTCGTAACTACAAATGCATACTAAAGAAACACACTTTTACCTAACAACACATTAGACCAAGTAGATCTTAACTAACTCCTAAGTGTCTAAATATCCTAACATCCCCCCTTAAGAACGACTTGGGATAGGATTGAAGGATTTACAATAGTGACACAATAGGAGAAGGAAGGAAGAATTAGAGCCTATCCCCCCTTAATGAAAACTTCTTGAACTCCTAACATAGATCGAAGTTTGGAGAACTTCGCTTCTGTAAGAAACTTTCTGAAAATGTCTGCAACTTGATCTTCTGTAGGGAAAAAGAGCACTTGAATAACTTGATCATGAATGATTTTTCTGATGAAGTGCATGTGTAGCTCGATGTGCTTGTTGCGTTGATGTTGAACTAGGTCTTTAGCAAGCTTGATGGAACTTTGATTGTCACACCAAAGGTTGTTCGGTTGTTGTTGCTCGAATCCAAACTCTGAAAGGATCTATCGAAGCCACAAGACTTCCTGACTTGCATTTACCGTTGATCGGTACTCTGCTTCTGCTGAAGAAAGTGCAATAGACTATTGTTTCTTACAGGCCCAAGTGACAGGTCTTGAACCAAGGCTGAAAACATAACCTGTAATAGACTTCCGATCATCAGGGTCACCGGCCCAATCTGAATCAATGAAACCAACCAATAAAGGAGTCCCCCATAAACTGTAATGTATCCTGAACTAAACTGTACCATGGACATAGAGAAGTATCCTTTTATCCACTTTCCAATGGCTTTCATGGGGTGTTTGCATATACCAGGAAACAAAAACAACAACAAAGGAAAGACCAGGACGGGTATGAGTCAAGTATAAGAGGCCACCAACTAACTGACGGTACAGGGTGGCATCAACTTCAGGAGAAGTACAAGTGGCAGTAATCTTGACTCCAGACTGGAAGGGAGAAGGGGTTG
This sequence comes from Picea engelmannii, assembly GCA_009831015.1. Taxonomy (NCBI): domain Eukaryota; kingdom Viridiplantae; phylum Streptophyta; class Pinopsida; order Pinales; family Pinaceae; genus Picea; species Picea engelmannii. The sequence continues at coordinate 419,001 of ML776840.1, forward strand.
GTTTACAATCATCCATGTGAAAGTGACGAAGAAGGTCACAAGCATACTTAGACTGGGAAAAAAAAATTCCTTCATTGGTTTGCAAAACTTGGAGTTCAAGGAAATAGTGCAAAAATCCTAAGTCGGTCATTTCAAATTTCTTCTTAAGGTTGGTTTTCACATGGTTTAAAAGTTTTGGGTCACTACCAGTAAGGATAAGGTCATCAACATAAAGGACAAGGATTATGAGATGGCTTCCTACTTTCTTGGTATAGACATTAGGATCAGAATGGCATCTAGAGAATCCAGTGGCAATAAGAAAGTTGTCCATTTTGGCATACCAAGATTGGGGAGCTTGCTTGAGACCATAAAGAGATTTCTTGAGGTGACAAACAAGGCTAGAGTCATTATGGACATATCCAGGAGGTTGTTCCATGTAGATTTCTTCTTTCAAATCGCCATGCAAGAAGGAAAATTTAACATCCATCTGATGGACCTCCCATTTATGCGAGGCGACAATGGAAAGAACAAGGCGGATGGAATTCATTTTGGCCATAGGGGCAAAGGTTTCATTATAGTCAATTCCTTCAACTTGGGAAAATCCTTTGGAAACTAACAGAGCCTTGTGTCTTTCGACACTTCCATCTGATGCATACTTAGTTCTGTAGACTCATTTACATCTAACAAGTTTTCTTCCTTTTGGAAGAGGTACAAGATCTCAAGTATTGTTTTCCATTAAAGAACGATACTCTTCATTCATTGTTGTATCACAATCTGGATGACCTGAAGCTTCTACAAATGTCTCTAGATCGCGAGTCTCTGAAACTTGAGCCAAAAGAGAAGAGGCTCGCTAGAACTGTGAACGTGTTCGACATTGATCTAAAGGATCATCGACAAGATCACCAGTTGCTTCTCGTGTTGAACGGACCCATCTAGGAAGCGGTGGAACTGGTGCTTGTCCAGGTTCAAAGGACTCATCTAGAGGAATGTCAGCAGGCAGAGGTGGATTATCATCCTCACTTTCATCATCTGAAGAAGAAACTAGAATAGGAACAGAAGAAGGCACAAACGTCAAATATGGCTCGCATGCCGAAGAAGGCACAGCCGCCGAATTAGGCTCACAAGCCAAGAGATTTTCATCAAATTTAACATCTCTTCTTAAAATAATTTCATTACAATGTGGTTGAATAAGTCTATAACCTTTGACATCTTCATAATAACCAACAAATATACTATTCTCACTTTTAGGTTGCAATGCTTTCCTTTTCTCATCAGGAATGTGAGCCCATGCTATACTGCCAAATACACGGAAGTGACTTACATCTGGTTTAATTTTAGTCCAAGCTTCTTCCGGTGTTATATTTTTAAGAGCCTTTGTAGGAGTGCGATGACTATGTAATTTGCACAGTTGATCGCTTCCGCCCAATACTTTAGACTTAATCCCTTAGATTGGATCATACAATTTGACATTTCTTTTAATGTGTGGTTCTTTCATTCAGAGACACCATTTTGTTGTGGTGTATATGGAACAGTGTGTTTCATTTGGATGCTCTGTGTAGTGCAGTAACTTGTAAAATTACTATTCACATATTCGCCTCCATTATCTGTTCTTAACTTTTGAATTTGATGTCTATATTGCTTTTCTACAAGAGCCTTGTAAGCCAAAAACTTGTCAAAAACCTTCACTCTTAAGTTTTAAGAAGTAAACTCAAGTACGTCTGGAAAAATCATCAATGAAAATTAAGAAATACTTGCACCCAGAAAAGGAAGGAGAAGAAAGTGGACCACACAAATCACTGTGAACAAGATGTAAAGGGCCTGAGGCGTGCCAAGAGGCATGTTTGTCAAAACTATCCCAATGATGTTTGTCGAGAACACAACCAGAACAAACACCATCTATGTATGAAACAAGAGGAAGACCAATCACCATCTGTTGATTACATAGTTGTTGCAATGAGTGATAATTTAGATGACCAAACCGCTCATGCCAAAGTTTTCTCAAGTCATCGTTATGAGCAACAAAAACTAATGAAAAAGATGATGACCCAAAGTTGTCAAACTTGTATAACCTGGTAATATCATCAGCAATTCAAGTTGCAAGAACATGCTTAGGATCTTTTAGATCCTTGATTACAACTTGGTGAGGTGAAAACTCGACGGTTTTACCTTCACCTGAATGAGTGATTTGATATACTGATAGAAGGTTACA
>ML776840.1:421238-439504 GCA_009831015.1 Picea engelmannii
TGATAGAAGGTTACAAGAAAGACTTGGAACACATAATACATCATTGAAATGACCATTATCTACTTGAACTGTTCCAGATCCTGCAACACTAAGAGATCTATCATCACCAACAAATATTTTCTTGGTGTTACATTCATTTAGAGCAGAAAATATGGCTTTATCCTTAGCCATATGATAAGATGCTCCTCAATCAATAAGCCACTCATGAGAAGAAGAAGTAGTAGTAGAATTTGAATTGAAGAAGAAACCAGAAGCAGAAAGTGCATGTCCTTGAGAAGAAGAAGTAGAGTCAATATTGATGTTGTGCTTCTTCATCGATGCTTCTAAAGATGCCATCTTCTTGAAACATTTGGACTCATCATGACCATGTTTATCACAAAAGTTGCAATGTCTGTTAGTATTCTTACTTTTATATTTTGCTCCTTTGTCACCAGTGGGAGAGGAAGCTATCTAAGCAGGTTTGGGACCCTTATGTTGTTTATTGTTGTAGCGAGAATGTTGCTTCTTGGGATACTTGGATTTATCTTTTTGTTGGGTAACTAAGGCTTTGTTGGAGAGACCTGCAGTGTTGATCACTCCAAATTGTAAAAGCTTATCTTCCTCTCAAATCAAAGAAGCAAAAAAGGACTTAAGAGTGGGTTTTTCATAAGCTTCTTCCCCTAGAGCCTCTCTCATGGCATAAAAGGTAGATACAAACATGGAATATGCACTACCTAGCTTAGAAAAAATAAGATAGATGCAACACTCTTCCTCCATCTTGATCTTACATTCTTCACATAAAATTCTGAGTGTTTGAAACCTAGATAGATAGTCTCCAAGGAAAGAAAAATCATTTGGACTCAAGGTCAGTATTTTTTTTTCTAACTGTTGTGATCGAATAATATTGAGTTTACCAAACACAGATTCAATCATGTTCCAAGCTTCTTTGGGGTCATCAATATCTTAAAGGTGGTACCTTAAATCATGAGAGATGGAAATTTTGATTAGTCCACATTCTTCGGCATTCCTTTTATCCCACTTGGATTTCTTATCAGCATCAGTGGGTGTTTTTTCCTTTCCCAAGGTAATCCGGTAAAAGCCTTTACTTCTTAATAAATATTCCATATGATATTTCCATTGGAAGTAGTTGTTGTTGGTAAGAAAGACAGTACTTGTAGAATCCATATTAAATATGCAGATAATGTGGATTTAAAAACTAAAATTGATGATCTGGATGGAAATAGCTCGAAACGTTATGTGGTTTTAAAAAAAACGGCACTGAAAACGGACTTTCGATGTTAGAGTTATGCCCTTTTTAAAAAAATGCACAATCGGTAACCAAATGACCACGTGATTGTGTAAGTTGCTTTATGAAGTGACCCACTTTTATAAAGAGAAGTGGAGATCACTTTTACAATGAAGTTACTTAATAAGGCATTTTTTTAACCAAATGATCTAGCAAAACATATTGTAATGTTCAGAAGGAGGATTGTTGTTTTTGTTGTTGTTGTTGACGGCCTTGGAGAGCATGCTAAAAAAAACTCTTTTCACTGAAGAAAACAATTTTGCTTCTTGATGACAACAAGAGTTAGATCTCGGTTAGCTTACCCGGAAGATGCACCTTTTCCTATCTGTTTCTGATTTTCCAAGATCGCATGGGGTGCGGGGAAAACAGAATATGAAAATCCAAAAGAGTAGCAACCCGGAAATAAATAAAACAAAACAGAAATAAAACCAAAATACTACTCTGCAAAAAAAAATTAAAATGTGTATTCAAGCTTTATACCTCTGGATCTGACTGTAATGGTTGTATCTTGGGAAAACTGAAACCTTTTCGAGTGAAACGAAAAGTGTTCCTGACCGAAACGAGATCTCCGGACACAATGGAATAGTCCTCTCAGCCCAGAAATGTATGTAAATGACAAAAAATGGAGATGAGACAACTCAGCTTCACGATCTCAATCTACAATAGGAGTGGGTCTTCAAACAGGCTCTGATACCATGTTAGAAAACATAGGTATTCCAACAAAGGACAAACACCTTCAGTAACCACTCACATAGCCAGATCAAATATCAACACACCGATGTTTTCACGTGATAAAACCCCTATGGGGAAACATCCACGGCCCCAGCCAACGCGACCACTTGGTGCAGTTTATTAATGCAAAGAAAAAAATTACAGAGAGATTTTACAAGAGATTTTCTCACAATCGATCATCCATCAAATGACCCTCCATGCTCTTTAAATAGAGATCATGGACCAATCGGGTGTTAAGCCACAGATCAATGGTTGTTAAGATCAAGGAGAGTATGAACCGTCGGATCACTCTATGTCAGGAACATATTGTGACTGTCGGATTTCCTAACTTCAAATGCATATTAATGCATACTAAAGAAACACACTAAGAAACACACTTTTACCTAACGACACATTAGACCAAGTAGATCTTAACTAACTCCTAAGTGTCTAAATATCCTAACAAGAATCTATATGCATTGCTTTACTTCATAATTTTAAAACTTACATGTGGTATCAGAGCTCGTTTTTGGCTTCAGAGGAACGCCTTTGTTGTTGAGGGTTTTGCTCGATCTTGATAGATCAAGTTTATCTTGGGTCTGTGATAAACCTGGGTTTAGTGGGAGCTTTTGCAATGGTTATTCGAGTGTAGAAAGAGTAATGGCGAGCTCTTCTAGAATCGAAATAGAGAAGTTCAACGGTAAAATTTTTGAGCTATGGAAGCTGAAGATGGAGGACCTTCTTGTATACAAAGAATAATGGATCATTGTGGATATTGGTACATATACTATTGGTACGTAGCCTACTAGAACACAGACAAATGGTACACAACCTACTGGTACACAAACTACTAGTACACCACCTACTGGTCTGTCGAAGGAAGATTGGGAGAAGTTGGACATAAGAGCAATGAGTACTATTCGACTCTACCTGGCAGATTCGGTGTTGTTGAATGTCTCAGAGAATCTACAGCCAAGGAACTATGGGATAAGTTAGGGAATTTGTATCAATAAAATTCCCCAGTAAACAAGTTGTTTCTTCGAAATAAGTTGTATCATATTAGGATGGAAGATGGAGATTATGTGACAGAACATCTAAATGCCTTTAATACTCTGGTAAGTCAAATCGTATCTGTTAATATTACGATTGTATAAGAAGATAAGTGTATTACTTTGTTATGTTCTTTACCAGACTCTTGGGATAATCTGGTTGTAGAAATTGGTAGTACCACTCAATCTACATTGAAGTATGAGTATATAGTTTCATCCTTGTTATCTGAAGAGATGAGGCGGAAAAGAATGGATGGTCATAGAACATATGCTTTATTTGTAAGAGGTCGTACCCAAGACAGGAATCCTGGTAAGTCTTTGGGGGGGAGATCTAAATCTACAAGTAGATCTAAGTCTCCAGGAAAATCTTTGAGGAAATGTTGGAAGTGTGGTCAAATAGGGAATTATAAGAAAGATTGCAAATCTAAGAAGGTTGTTAAACCAAAGGGATCTAATAGTACCTCTTCCACAGAGGTGAAAACCTCCACTAAAGAAGGAGGTGATGTTTACCTGGCATCTACAGGTACACATGTAGACCATGATGTATGGTTGATCGACTCAGGTGCGTCATATCATATGACTCCTCACAGGGAGTGTTTCTCTGAATATAAAAAATACAATGGTGGTGATGTATTCCTAGGATATGACTCAACATCTAGAATCATGGGACGTGGAAGGGTTAAGTTGTTGCTAAAATATGGAAGGATTAGAACTCTCCCTGGGGTTCTGCACATTCCAAAACTAGCCAGGAGCCTAATATCTGTAAGCAAGTTGGATGATGCAGGAGTGGATACTGTATTGGGAAAGGGCACTTGCAAGATGGTACGAGGGGAAATGGTGTTAATGAGGGGATTTTGGTGTGGAACTCTGTACAAGTTGTTGGGAATCACTTATACTAATGGGTGTAACGGTTTTGTTGTCCCTGAGTAGACAGATGAAGGAGAAAAGACCAATATTGTCCCTAAAAAGAAGACCATGTTGTGGCATCAAAGACTGGGGCATATTGGAGAAAAGGGCCCTTTGAACACAACACGGTAAAGGTATGGTTGAAGGTATGTCTAATTTCACTCTAGATTTTGATTTCTATGAACATTTCATATATGGTAAACAGAATCGAGTAAGATTACCATCTAGTGCTACAAGAGCAAAGGGGATCTTAGAGTTGATACACAGTGATGTGTTTGGACTTGTTCTTGTTCCATCCCTAGGTAAATATGTGTATTATGTTTCATTTATAGATGATTTCTCAAGGAACACATGGATTTATTTTCTTAGAAAGAAATCTGAGGTATTTGATAAATTTAAAGAGTTTAAGGCTCTGGTAGAAAATCAGACAGAGAAGAAAATAAATGTATTCAGAACAGACAATGGTGGAGAATTATGCGGAAATGAATTCGAAGAATTTTGTAAGAAGTGTGGTATAGCAAGGTAGAAGAATACTCCATACACTCCTCGGTAGAATGGAGTTGTAGAAATGATGAACAGGACACGGATGGAAAAATCAAGGAGCATGCTAAGCGGTGCCGAGTTAGGACAGGAATTTTGGGCAGACGTAGTGGGTACTGTTGGCGACGGAAGTCACTCCTGGATTGCAGCAGGAGAAGAGCCCGATGCCCATCAGTTTATGTCACATTTTGTTTATAAAGGGGTGATCAAATGGGAGTAAACTCAAGTCAAAATCATTTAACTCAGAAAACTAGGCCAGAAATGCACAGGGAGGTGAGGGCCAGAACTAACTTCAGTCAGGAATTTGATTTAAAGAGAGAGTAGAGGGAAGACTTGGGACAAAAGGGAGGAGACTGATCTGGGCACCAGGCCTTCCAGCAACTTGAGAAAGAAAAATGAAACATTGAAATGTGCCTGAACAACACAGTGATAACCGCACACTGATCAAACCTATCATACTATGCAGCCACAACCATTCGATTGGATCCTCCAGTTCCGAATCATTCAGTGCAAGACGAAAAGACAACGTGGGAGACTATTTAAAACTGGTGTAGAAATTGCAGTGACCAACCATACGTCATCCTACAATATGCAACCCTCAACTAGATCCTCCAATTCCGAGTGTTTTAAACAGCTAACAAACAAAATAAAAAGGAAAGAGAAGCTGACTTCCATTAATTTGACAGTCTCAAATCAAAATACATAACCAGAGCTTCCTCATAAACTTTACAGTCGGGGGATAAGCTCAACCATCGATACTAAACAAAATGGCAAAAATGTCTACATATACTTGGAGCTGACTCAGGCGTTGAAGGCGCGATCATATCATGAATTCAATGCTTGATGTTGAGGAGCTTCCCTGCCAGGCGGTGCATGCAGACGTTTGGCAGACTGCCCATGCAGCGTTTTTCAGACGTAATCTCTGTCAGGATGGGTTGTCAGTCTTCCTCTACGCTTGGTCCTTTCCTGGCCTTCTATTTATGGAAGAAGACGACGTTCAACCACCATCAACTACCACAATAACTACTTCCTTTGGATTGGGAATGGCCTTGGTCAACTCTGTACTCGGACGACGTGGCGGATTTTCTTTGGATGTTTCTTCATTGGAATGCTGCGAGGGGACCCCTATGGAGGACGTGGATGAGGGTGAGACGAGAGGTGTTGAGGGGAAAAGGAACATGACAATGGGGAGAGTGGAGGACAGGTATGTGGTAGTGAAAGGTAGAAGAGGAGCGGGAGATGTGACAGGGGAAGACACATGGCGAAAGGCAGTAAGTGGAGGGAGTAGGAGATGTGACAAAAGGGGGACCGCTTTAAACCGTCAATTCTGGACCCCCCCCCCCCCCTTATTAAAGGTAGAATAGAGGGGGGGTCCAGAATCCATTCTCAACCGTAGATCCAGGCACCCGAATCTTAGTCGCTCAAACTTGCGTGCTCAATTCCCGACCCCCCCTTCCGCCTTAAAGGTAGAATGGCGAGGGGGCTCCAGAATCCATTCTCGACTGTAGATCTGGGCGCGCAGATCCCGACCTCACATATTTTCCCGTTGCTTAATGGATGCGCATTTGTGCCCGAAACTTAGGATAAGTGGGTTTTTCAACCCACTGCTTTGCATTTACCACTCCAAGGCCCAAACCATCGAGGAGAACACCCCTATACAAGAAATGTTGCTAACATTAGGCTCCATGGGGGATAGAGTCATGCTTGCGATGCTCTAAGAACTCATTTGCAGCTTCAGTGCCTTGTTTTTGGGCTATGGAGTCGAGCTCAAAACACCCTGCTGAAAATACAAGCCGAAAAGTAAAAGCAACAAAATAAAGATACATGCTCAAAGGAGCTTATTTATGTACAGTCCTAAATTAGTAAAATCCTTTATATGGGGCTAGGTGAAAGCAAACTTCCACCATAGCCATTCAAGCAACTTTCTAAACAAAAGCTCCTTGCTTTTGTCGATGATCACAAACAGGTGGTGTAACCGTGACAGAAGAATGGTTACGCTCTTCAACTCCTTCTTATAGACTGAAGTCGAGATGAAATAGGGCGGCTCCAAATTGTGAAGGAAATACAACTCCATGTATTCCTTCACAGGCTCATAGGACCAGTGGCAAAATCCAGAAAATTGGCGACAGGAAGCCTCCTCTGCCACACAGTTGTGGATGTGTGGCTGAATATCTATGGTAAGCACAGGTGGGTGGACAACTGACGTAGGTTGAAATCTCTCAGGCGGTGGTTGCTCACTGACTGGCTCTGGACATAAGGCAAATAGCTCCTCTGGTTCTTCTTCTTGGCTCTCCCCCGGGTCAGATTCGTAATGGTCATAAACAGGACCCATGGAAAAACTCTATTCTTCCTCGTACTGCTCAGCAGTGACCTCTGTGCAGGCTGTAAACTGCACCCTTTTCTGGTCCTCCTCCTGCTCTCCATAACTCTCCCAGGGATCAGATCGGTAATCATCGTAAATAGGATCCATGGGGTTCTCTTTAATCCTAGGTAAAAATATATCATGGAAAACCCCTTGAAGGAAAAGAGAAGAATCCTCTTCCACAACCATCTCTTCTTTAAAAATGGGAAGGTCTTCGTCATCATAAGCAGGACTGCTAGGAACATTTGCTTCAACCCTATATCCAGGTGAGCCATCTACTATAAACCACATCTTCTCTATAAACTCATAATTTTTACAAGAGGCATGTTGATCTTTATGAGCATCTAAAAGAACAGATGCATCTGAAATGATGTCAGATGCTTCTATCCTAGGGCTAACAAAATTAATATCATTCAACACCTCTATATTTTCATAGAAAATTCTTTCCTCCACAGTAAAAGCTTCATCATAAACATGGTCTTCAGGACCAGCAGAGGATTCATGAAGTGAAGAAAACTCCTCACAACAGTTTTCATACAAACACTCAGATGGAAAGTAATCTTTACAAAAAGAATGGAAATCTGTATGAAAACCTTTCAAAGAGTGGATGCTTGCAGCAGGAAGAGATCGACACCAATCAAGAGCATCTCCCTTTAATGAATACCTAAATAGCTTAATCTGGACATCTTCATGCGTGATATTAAGTCGATCAATAACTCCATGAAAGTCCAGTAAATGCTCAGCTGGTTCCTCCGAACTCTTTGCGTGAAATTTAGAGAGGAAATTTTCCCATATGTCTCTATCAGGAAGTGCATTAGGAAAACCAACTATCTGGGAAAAGTCACAGAAAGCAAACCTTTGAGCTAATATTTTCTCCATATCGAACCAGTGGAGTCGTTGATTGATCCTTGAATCATGGAGTCGCCAGGTGAAAGATTTATAGCTTTGACTGTGCCTGGTCCTTGTTCACCATCAAAGGCCAGATCTTAACGTTGTCGTTACCCCAGGAAGATTCTCAGGCTGAGAAAGCAGCTGCTGAAACCTTCTCGAGAAAGCTCCTCTGGGTCAGATTTTAGGTATGCTAAAGTAGCCACAACTGAAACAATGATGTGGAAACCTTGGAGTCGCCACAGTGGAGTCGCCAGGTGCACAGTAGCAATCTTTAAGGGCCCTGATGCCTGATGCACCTTCAGAATCAGAGGCTCAATGTCATTCAATCCTGGATAAAATTTTCAACTTTCTCCCCGGCAACGGCGACGAAATTCACTCCTGGATTGCAGCAGGAGCAGAGCCCAATGCCCATCAGTTTATGTCACGTTTTGTTTATAAAGGGGTGATCAAATGGGAGTAAACCCAGAACAAAATCATTTAACTTAGAAAACTAGGCCAAAAATGCATAGGGAGGTGAGGGCCAGAACTAACTTCACTTAGGAATTTGAGTTAAAGCGAGAGTAGAGGGAAGACTTGGGAGAAAAGGGAGGAGACTGCTCTGGGCACCAGGCCTTCCAGCAACTCGAGAAAGAAAAATGAAACATTGAAATGTGCCTGAACGACACAGTGATAACCGCACACTGATCAAACCTATCATACTATGCAGCCACAACCATTCGACTGGATCCTCCAGTTCAAAATCATTCAATGCAAGACGAAAAGACAACGTGGGAGACTGTTTAAAACTGGTGCAGAAATTGCAGTGACCAACCATACGTCATCCTACAATATGAAACCCTCGACTGGATCCTCCAATTCCGAGTGTTTTAAATAGCTAACAAAAAAAATAAAAAGGAAAGAGAAGCTGACTTCCATTAATTTGACAGTCTCAAATCAAAATACATAACCAGAGCTTCCTCAGAAACTTTACAGTCAGGAGCTAAGCTCAACCATCAATACTAAACAAAATGGCAATCATATCATGAATTCAATGCTTGATGTTGAGGAGATTCCCTGTCATGTGGCGCATGCAGATGTTTGGCAGACTGCCCATGCAGTCGTTTGTCAGATGCAATCTCTGTCAGGATGGGCTGTCAGTCCGCCTCTACGCTTGGTCCTTTCTTGGCCTTCTATTTATGGAATAAGACGACGTTCAACCACCATCAACTACCACAATAAATGCTTCCTTGGGATTGGGAATGGCCTCGGTCAACTCTATACTCGGATGACGTGGAAGCTTTTCTTTGGATGTTTCTTCATTGGACTACTGCGAGGGGACCCCTATGGATGACGTGGATGAGGGTGAGATGAGAGGTGTTGAGGGGAAAAGGAACATGACAATGGGGAGAGTGGAGGACGGGTATGTGGTAGCGAAAGGTAGAAGAGGAGCGGGAGATGTGACAGGGGAAGACACATGGCGGAAGGCAGTAAGCGGAGGGAGTAGAAGATGTGACAAAAGGGGGCCCACTTTAAACCGTCAATTCTGGACCCCCCCCCCCCTTATTAAAGGCAGAATAGCGGGGGGGTCCGGAATCCATTCTCAGTTGCAGATCCAGGCGCCCGAATATTAGCCGCTCAAAATTGCGCGCTCAATTCCGGACCCCCCCTTCCGCCTTAAAGGTAGAATGGCGAGGGGGATTCAGAATCCATTCTCGACTGTAGATCTGGGTGCACAGATCCCGGCTGCACATATTTTCCCATTGCTTAATGGATGCGCATTTGCGCCCGAAACTTAGGATAAGTGGGTTTTTCAACCCACTGCTTTGCATTTACCACTCCAAGGCCCAAACCATCGAGGAGAACACCCCTATACAAGAAATGTTGCTAACAGGTACAACATGTTACCTGGCCAATTGATCACCTTCATTAGCGTTGGATGATAAAACTCCACACAAGGTATGGTCTGGAATGAAACCCTCTCTTCAACATCTTAGAGTGTTTGGTTGTGATGCTTATGTACATGTTCCAAAGGAAAATAGGAGTAAGTTGGATAAAAAGGTTGAAAAGTGTATCTTTATTGGTTATAAAGATGGTGTGAAAGGTTATAAGCTTTGGAACCCATAAACCAAGAAGACTATTTACAATCGAGATGTTGTTTTCAGAGAGGTAAAAGATATGTCCTACCAACGCAAGTTGAACCTGAGAAAATAGAGCTTGAGTTGGATGATGCAAAATTTGAATCATCTAAAGAAGAGGAAGCAGAAGAAGAAGAAGAAGAAGAACCTCATATCCCAGTATTGAGGAGATCAGTGAGAGATAAAAGGAAACCAGAAAGGTATAGTCCACCTGATTTCCGTTCAATTTTTCTTTATCTATTACTGATGATGATCCCAGAACTGTCAGGGAAGCAGTGAATTCAGAGGATAGTAAACTCTAGAAGAAGGCCATGGTTGAAGAAATGAATGCCTTGGATAAGAATGATGCATGGGATATAGTTGAGTTTCCAGCTGGAAGAAAATATGTTGGTAGAAAATGGTTGTTTAAGAAGAAGTTTAATGCACAAGGTAAAGTGGAGAAATACAAAGCTCGGTTAGTAGCAAAAGGTTATTCCCAGGTAGATGGAATTGACTTTGGTGAGATTTTTTCTCCTATTGCTAAGTTAACTTCTATTAGATTTCTTTTATCTATTGTTGTTGATTTTGATCTTGAAGTGGAACAGATGGATGTGAAGACAACATTCCTACATGGGGATCTAGAAGAAGAAATCTACATGAAGCAGCCAGAAGGCTTTGTATTGAAGGGAAAGAAAGAGTTGGTTTGTAAGCTAAAGAAGTCACTATATGGTCTGAAGCAATCACCTAGGATGTGGTACCAAAAGTTTGACACATGCATCCTTGGATTGGGATTTGTGAGAAGCAGGGCTGATGACTGTGTATATTCCAAGCAGGTTGGTAATCACTTCATTTAGGTAGTGTTGTATGTTGATGACTTGTTGTTGGTAGGAAATAACATGGATGTTATCAAGGAGGTGAAATCGCAGCTATCCTCCAAAATTGACATGAAGGATCTCGGTGCTGCTAACTTCATTCTGGGAATGAAGATTAAAAGAGATCGTGCAAACAAGAAACTCTAGTTGAATCAGAGAAAATATGTTGAGACGATATTGCAGAGGTTTAATATGCATGGAAGTAAACCAGTCAAGGTTCCTATTCCTATAGGTGTAAATTTATCTGTAGATCAGTGTCCCAAGACACAGGAAGAAGAAGAGGACATGTCCCATGTTCTGTATGCCAGTGTAGTTGGCAGTTTGATGTATGCAATGGTCTGTACTAGACCGGACATTGCACATGTAGTGGGAGTTTTGAGCAGGTATATGTCAAAGCCAAGGAAGGAGCATTGGAAAGCAGTAAAGAGGGTCTTCATGTATCTTCGTGGAACTACCAGTTATGGATTGTGCTACCAAGGAAAACTTGGATTAGACAGAGTGGTGGACATACATGGTTTTGATTATGCAGACTGGGTTGGAGATCTGGATCGCAGAATATCTACAAGTGGGTATGTGTTTAACCTATTTGGAGGAGCAATCAGTTGGATGAGAAAAATACAGGTTGTAGTGGCACTCTCAACTACAGAAGTTGAATACATGGCAGCCACTCATGCAAGAAAGGAAGCAGTATGGTTACAGATATTGTGTTCGGGTATTGGGTTGGTACAACAAGTAATGAGATTAGATTGTGACAGTCAGAGTGCAATCTTCCTGGAAAAGAACCCATATTATCGTTCGAAGACAAATAATATTGATGTTCATTATCACTTTGTGAGAGACATGGTTGAAGAAAAGAAGGTGTTGTTGGAAAAGGTTGACACTTTGAAGAATGTTGCAAATTCATTGACAAAGTCTGTGAGCATAGAAAATTTCTCCTGGTGTAGAGTAACAATGGGCATTGTTGCCCTGGATTTTTTACTATATAATCACGTGGGCCCCTATATGCAAAGAAAACAACAAGTGGGAGAATGTTGGGTATAACATTGCATGTGTGTGTGTGGGCGCGTCAGATTCGACAATTGCGTTTGACAATCCCTCTAGTAGTGAACTTTGTGTTGTGTGCGTCAGGCGCTTCCTAGGGAGGTACCAGAGGGAGGCAGGTATTCCCCTCCCCTAGTTACGTGCAATGTTCGGCACCGGGCAGTAGCCCGGGGCCGACAGGGTTTGGGGCAGCGCCCCGAATTTWTTTTTTTTTGGCGGTTTTTGCTATTTTTAGCGGTTTTCTAAATTAATCCCATATTAAGGGATTAGGGTTTTGGTATCTACGGAATACCTAAAAACATTGTATATATTGTATGGTGAATGGTGAAATTCGATATAATGAATATAAGAAAGGTTTTCCCTGGTTGAGGGTTTCCGGTAAAAATCTTTGTGTACTATGTGTATGAGCCATTGATTAAATTTTGTTTTGCTTAAGAATCTGTATGCAATGCTTTACTTCATAGGTTTAAAACTTACATTATGATGAATCTTTTTTATTATTTTATTTTTACTTTTATTTGTATGTGAATCACTATACTAGGGAAAATGACATGAAATGTTGTCATTTTTTTACTTCAAATGTATAAAAATATGGAAAAAAATTGTTAATTTAAAAAGAAAATCATTTTTTTGTTCAATTATGTCCATAAAAATGCTTTATTTGACATGTTATTTTAAACAAAATGTACAGGTTTTATATTATATAGAGCTTTAAAATGCATTTGTTTTTATAAATATTTAAAAATAGTGTTATTTAACTACAATTATTTTCTATGTATTGAAGTAAAGGTAAACAATGTGTTAAAAATGATATTTTCCACTATATTTAAAAAGTATGGAACCATAAATTAATTAAGGAGACGCAGTTATATGAAAAATCTCAATTTCAAAAAAGTAAATGGTATACAACATTTTTAACATTGAAAGAAGCATGGAAAAATGACTAAAAACACCGTTGAAAAAAAAAATAGAAATTTTTGAAAATAGATGAAAAAACACCGTTGAAAAAAAATTAGAAAAAATTGAAAATAGATGAAAAAATAATGTAGATAAATTATGGATAAGAAGATTTAAAATATCAAAAAACAACCTAAAAAGGGAGGGGGGATGCTACCAGCAACACAAATTTTCAAAACAAGGTAAAAAAATGTGACCCCCAAAAATATGAGAACTTTGTAGAGTTCTCGTTAAGTTGGTAGTTATGTTAATAATTACAATGGTACCTTTAGTGAGGAAAATCTTAAGGAAATAAAGGATTTGGAAGCGAGAAAACACAAGTGGCTAGAAGATAAAGAAATGGAATGGAGATTGATGAGTCATGCCACTTGGTTAGAGTTGGGGGATGAAAATACAAATTATTTCTGCCGACTTGCCAGCCATAGAAAAAGTGTAAACACCATTTTGGAGATCAAGAATGAGTTAGAGGACACTGTGAGGATTTTCAAGGATTTGGCAGCACTAGGTGTCAAACGTTTCGACATTATTTACCAAGAACCAGAAGGGGCCAACATAGCTTAGATTATTAAGGTTGCTACTATCTTTCCAAGACTAGTTACTAATGGAGACAATTAGATGATGTTTGAATAAGTGTCCAAAGATGAAATTTTAACAGAGTTAGCTACCTTCAAAAAATATAAGAGCCTAGGTCTAGATGGATAGTTGGTCAAATTATTTACCAATTGTTTTGAACTTCTTGGTGATTATTTGCCACAGGTGGTGGAAGAAGTTATACTACCAGAGAAATTTTTGCAACCACTTAATGTTTAAATATTGTAACTAAGAAGAATATTCTACTTATTATTGAGCTATTATTAAATAGATCAATCCCCTTTTGTGGATTAATCATGTCAATCTTTGTAAATGACCAAATCCCCTTTTTTGGATTGGTCAAACCCTAATTGTATGAGGCTATTTAAGAAGTCGGCCCTTAGGGATAATTAAAGTGGTTTTAGCCACTAAGTGAAGAAGTCGGCCCTTCTTGATGAAGAGACACCACCCTAGCGCTCCTCAGCTAGTATAAATAAGAGAGGATAGCTCCTCATTCTCACACTCACTCAATTCACTCATCTAGTGTGCAATTTTGAAAGAAGTTGCAGTTGTCGAAAGAAGAAGAGAGAGAGAGGTACATTGCTCAGTGTTGGATATTCTCTAGTGTTTGGTTTATTATCTTGGCATTGTATTGGAAATCTATATTAAGGAAGTTTTTGTTGGTTTTTCTCCCCAATAAGGTTTTCCCAAGATAAATGTTGTGTACCTTGTGATTGTGTTTCTTTCAGTGATCCTGCTTATGCTATTATTGTCTAGTAAATTGAAAAGAACTTAATAGCAGCTCTAAATTTAACATGGTATTAGAGCTTGACTGAATAGAGCACCTTTCACTAGGTAACCGAAAAAATTCATTGTTGTCGTACAAGAAAATTAGGCCTTTTAATGGAAGATAATTTCAGCCTAAAACTATCTAGGGAGTGCGCCCTAGCCTAGTGAACGCATTGGCAGCTTGAGTGCACCTTTTCAGTGGCCAGAGCCTCCAAAAAGTGAAAACCTAGTTTTTGCTCGATACAAGAAAACCAGGAAACCAGAACCAATACCAGAAGTACCAGTCCAAAATGACGTAGGTCAATTTTTAAGGGGTAAAACTTGAAATTTTTTAAATCAGACTACTCCAACCTACTCACCTCAACCCATCGCATCTAGTCCCTGGATCAGAATTCCAAAATTTGAAAGTTAGTTGCAGTTTCATTTATAGTTGCAGTTGTAGTAATAGTTATAGTTGCAGTAGCAGTAGCAGTTGCAGTGTCAGTTCCTTCATGTAGTTGCAGCACCAGTTGCAGTACCAATTGCAATGAAAGTTGTTGTGAAGTGTTGAGATCGTTTCCCTAGTGCACCTTACCCTAGAAAGATACTATCATAGGTATGTACTTACATATGTTTAAAATGCATTATGATTATAAAGGGTACTTGCAGGAGAAGGGATATTTTGTCATAAATCCAAAAGGATCTCAAATCCAACACATTCAGAGGAATAGTGCACCCCAAGTTTGATCATCTTGATATGCATCTATTTGTTATGACATTATGAACATCTAGGTTGTATGTTGAAGTTATTACCGTCATACTAACCCTTGGTCAAAATTAAAGACAAGGCATTTGATCTGAAAATGATAAAGGCTTGTATTCTTGAAAATATTTGCAAGTTTTAATTCAAGTGTTCTTATGCAAAAGGATCAATTTACAAACACAACTTTTATAGAAATTACACATTCAAGATGCATATAATAAGCAGCAAATAACAGTGAACAGAAAACACATAACACAACAAATGATAAAGGAGTTCACCCCTCTCGGTCCAGCTTCCAATGGATCTTTTGTATTATTTGATCAAAGAGATAAAATATGTGCTTTACAATGCTCAAAATTCCAAATAGATGGCTCCAATGGCTTCAGAACATCCAAAAACCCCTAGCTGGGCTTTTTCAGCACCTGGTTTGGCCAAAAATTGAAGAAGATAGGCTTCCTGGAAGTTCCTCTTCAAACTTGTTGTCTCTGGATCGCCAAAATGCACCTTTGCCTCCTCAACCTAGCCTCCACGCTCATATTTATTCTAAAATCTAGCACCGGGCACAACCACAAAACGGTGCAAACTGTAGGACGGTTAGGGCACGCCTAGCCCCTAACCGCCTAACCATTGGGCATGTGGAATTACCATACGACCGCACACATATACAAAAAGGGGCCAAGTTTTAAAACATATGGTAACGCCAAGTGGCAAAGTGCACGGGGTTTGAATGCGCATGCACTGGTGGTTACATGGTGGATACATATATGACCGGGGGTCACGACTTAGCCCCGGCCCAGACCGCACCCAACTCAACACTTAATTCAATTCAAATAACTTTTAAACCATTTATATGTTAAGAACCATGGGTGGGCGCGTCGGTTGGGCGGCCCTTCCCAAAGCTCTTCCCCTTGCCCAGAGGTCGCGGGGTTGAGTCCTGTCGACTACACAAGTTTTAAACCATTGCTCAGGTGACACGTGGCGGCCCTTGCTTGGGCCACATGTCACCAATCCATTCGCCACCAAGATGACACGTGTCAAGAAATAATTCGTCCACACGACTGCCAACCAACACCTGCCACGTTTCATACAGGCTTGCCAACTCAGCTTCTTCCATGTGTCGTACGGCCCTGCCAGGTCATCATCCGTACAGACTATACAGACTGTATAGCCAGCACATTTTTTTTGCATGTTTGACGATTTGAACATAACGTGGTATCTCACTCATCTGACGTCCGTTTGAACCCAAACGAGTTGCGTTGGGTTCATGACGACCAGGCCTACGCACCCATTCGATTTGAATCGATTCCGATCACTTTGAATTTTGAGCAAAATTTGATCCCCTAGATCACACCTCCCCATTAGAAAGCTTTTGGACCTCCAAAAGACTATTTTCAGTCTATCTGAAGATGAGGGTATAGTTCTCTCACCTTTCCAACCTCAATCCACTTGGCTTTTCTTGGATTTGTGCCTTTAAGACCAATTCGAAGATATTCCACATTTCCTCATTTTGAAGTTCTCATTCTCCTATCAAGGATGGTGTCTTCATGCAGTTCTGTAAGATATTCTAGGGAGAAATCATCTATAGAAGGAATCTGAACATATTCTCCTTGATCAACAATCAAAGGAGGCTCATACAATTTCAAATTATCAACATTAACAACTGCATACATTTGCATATAAGGAGGTAAATCCAAACGGAAGGCATTATTACCAATCTTGTCAAGAATCTTGAAAGGACCATATCTAATTGGTTTCAGTTTTTTACCTTCTCCTTTAAGCCGCTCCTTACTAATGTAAAGACAAACTTCATCTCCAACTTGGAAATTGTGATCAACACGATGCTTGTCATGTCTTGTCTTGTACTTGGCTTGACTCTTTTCTAACTTCTCTTGTACCATTTGATGTATCGACTGAATTTGTTCAATGAACTTTTTCGCCCTATCAATGTCATATTGACCATCAATAGCAACATCCTTCCCAAAGATAAAATCTAAAGGAGATTTGGGCAAATAGCCAAAACATGCTTCAACTGGCGATGTTTGAGTTGAAGAGTGCTTAGATCGATTGTAAGCATGTTGAATGTAGTGTAAATGCTCATCCCAAATTTTAGGATGCTTGTTGCAATAACCAAGAACAAGATGCACCATTGTTCTATTTACCACTTCTGTCTGACCATCGGTTTGCGGATGAAAAGTTGTGCTCTTTTTCAGTTTGGTGTCCATGAGTGCCCATAAACTCAACCAAAAGTTTCCAATAAATCAAGAATCTCGATCAGAAATAATGGATTTAGGCAATCCAAAATGTAACCAAACATGCTAAAAGAACATTTGTGTCGTTTGCTCAGTTGTAACCTGCTTATTACATGACATCAAAATACACATTTTTCTAAATCGATCAACCACAACATAAAGATAATCATGATTTCTTTTAGACATAGGTAGACCTCCTACAAAGTCCATAGCAATACTTTCCCAAGGACGAGAAGGAACCGGAAGTGGAGTATACAAACCCAACTTTTTGTTGCTAGGTTTTCTTGTGGCACATAACGAACATCCTTGAACATACCTTGAAACACTTTCATTCATTTTAGGCCAATAGCAGTACCTTTGCAAATTAGCCATCGTCTTGCCTACACCAAAGTGACCAGCAATAAGAGAAGAATGGGCTTCTCTTATTATGTTGATTCTTTCACCCTGTGGAATACATAGCTTGCCAAGATGATACAAAATATTATCATGCACATGGTAATCCAATTCCTCAACATGCTTAGAATGACACAAAGTTGCATATACTTATTTAAAATCAGCATCTAAAGCATATTGTTCAACATAGCTCTCATGCATGATAGGACTATGCTTAAGAATAACTGAAGCACTAATAATAGGCCTTGAAAGCATATCAACAACTTTTTTATAAATTCCCTTCTTATGCCTTATGACCAAGTGGAATTGTTGTATAAAACCCATCCATCTGAAGTGCCTTACTTGTTGTAGCTTTGTTTGTGATTGTAAGTATTGCAGTGGTTGATGATCTGTGTGGACAATGGTTTCTTTCCCCAACAAATAATGTTTCCATTTTTTCACACTTTGCACCAATGCATACAACTCCTTATCATAAGTAGGATACTTAATCACGGCACCATTAAAAGTTTCAGAATGAAAACAAATGGGCTTACCATGTTGTAACAAGACTACTCCCATTGCATAATTGCTTGCATCAATTTGGATTTCAAAAGGTTGCCTCAAATTCGGAAGTGCAAGAACTGGGGCTGAAATGATTCTCTCCTTCAAAGTATCAAAATCCTTCTGTTGCTTGCCTCCCCATTGAAAAAATTGCTTGACACTTGTCACTGCATGTAATGGAGCTGCAATGGAAGAAAAGTTAGCAATAAACTTTCTCCAATATTGGGCTGCTCCCAAAAAAATTCTTACCTCTGTCACATTGTTGGGCTTGGGCCA
>ML776840.1:441599-455465 GCA_009831015.1 Picea engelmannii
CCTCAATCTGACGAATCCAATTATCTAATTTCTCAGCATTTACCTCTCCATTGTACATTGGCAATTCAAATTTAATATCAATCTTTAACAAAGGAATTTGTGGAGGAGTTTTACCATGTCCTTTTGGAGAATTTGGAAGAGGTCTTGAACTGGTAGAAGAATAAGAAGATGGAGGTGAGGGTGGTGGAGAAGTACCATTCCCTCCATTTCCATTTGGAGTTTTATCACCACTGTCTCCCATGTTCTTTGAAGGGTTGGAGCCTTCACCTTGCAACCTTGTATTCCTTTCTTCCATCAAGACTTTCATCATTTCTCTCATTTCCATGAAATCCTTTCTAAGATCTTCATCTTCTGTAGGAATATGTTCATGACTCTCTTCATGAGCCATACTTGATGAATGCCTCCTTGAAGCTTCGGGTGATGATATAATATTTCTTCTTGAAGGATGAGAACTTGGCTCTACAAGTTGACCTTCTCCTCTTGTGAGTTTCAACCTTGTGAGCATCAGAAAACAAAACACTTGCAAATAATCAAGCCTTCAAAAACCTAAGCTCCGATACCAACTTGATCTGAAAATGATAAAGGCTTGTATTCTTGAAAATATTTGCAAGTTTTAATTCAAGTGTTCTTATGCAAAAGGATCAATTTGCAAACACAAATTTTATAGAAATTACACATTCAAGATGCATATAATAAGCAGCAAATAATAGTGAATAGAAAACACATAACACAACAAATGATAAAGGAGTTCACCCCTCTCTTGGGCTACATCTCCTGGTCCAACTTCCAATGGATCTTTTGTATTATTTTCTCAAAGTGATAAAATATGTGCTTTACAATGCTCAAAATTCCAAATATATGGCTCCAATGGCTTCAGAACATCCAAAAACCCCTAGCTGGGCTTTTTCGGCACCTGGTTTGGCCAAAAATTGAAGAAGATAGGCTTCCTGGAAGTTCCCCTTCAAACTTGTTGTCTCTGTGGTGGAGATGCAGTACCAATTGCAATGAAAGTTGTTGTGAAGTGTTGAGATTGTTTCCCTAGTGCACCTTACCTTAGCAAGATACTATCATAGGTATGTACTTACATATGTTTAAAATGCATTATTATTCTAAAGGGTACTTGCAGGAGAAGGTATATTTTTTCATAGATCCAAAAGGATCTCAAATCCAACACATTCAGAGGAATAATGCACCCCAAGTTTGATCATCTTGATATGCATCTATTTGTTATGACATTATGAACATCTAGGTTGTATGTTGAAGTTATTACCGTCATACTAACCCTTGGTCAAAATTAAAGACAAGGCATTAGATTGAGATTAGAGTTTATTCTATAATTAGACTTCTATCAAGATAGCATATTGTCATAGTACAGAGAATAGGTTGAAAAAATCACTTGTCATCTTGAGTGAAGGAGACTTGAAAGAAAATAAACACACTCATTCTTGAGGAAAAAGAATCTAGGTTCTAGGTTTGATTGATTAAGTTGATAAGACTCAAAGTTGCACATGACAAGTTTGATAACTACCTCATTACAAGTAAACACTATAGTTGAGGTAGTAGTCTTTGAAAATTATTATACTTGGGATTTATGTGAGCATATTGATATAAAATTTTATTGTCATTTACCATATACAACTAACATCTCCTTCAGGAGAAACCTCTTGTGTTGGTTCCAGGTTACCATGGAGGAATGTTTGATCACAACACTAGAAGAGTGTTGATCTCATTTTGTATTGTATTTCTTACTTTTGATATTTGTTTCAGGAAGGTCACAAGTAAATAGATCTAAAGAAACTATTGTGATGATTGTTCTCATTGTTATTATATTATTATAAAGAGTATTACTTGTGTCTGTTGTTTCTCCCTTGTTGATCTTGTTTCAGTTCACACGTGATAACCTTAAGGAAACTATAGTGATGGTTGCAAGAGGAAACATACTAGATGAGACATGGAGAAGACTATCCAATTCGTATATGTGATCGTATACATTCAGAAGATGAAGAAGAAACTACTTTTGAGATACAAAGTATCTCATATGGAGATGGACTGTTAGGAGTAGAAGGCTCCAAAGATGATTGAACATTAGAACAAGAACTCACAGTAGACTTGTTCAAAGGATAATGAAGCCACCTTGACAAGAAGCAAAATTTGTTTGAAGTCTGACTCAGCTTTTCATATTTTGGTATTCAACACCAAGTATATCCTGTAAGAGATGATGAAGTCCTTGTAGACTCAGAAGAAATCAAGAGTAAGCATGATATCATAAAGGATCAGATGAAGAGACATCTTCCAGGACTGGGAGATAGATGCCATAAGTTGAGAAGATTGGATCGTAGCTCCAAAGACCTCTAGGAGACATAAAATCTCCTGGGAAGATTCCCTAGTTTCAATGTCAGAGAAGGAAGCCAGTGAAAAGGAATGGATATGGATTTTTCCATGAGAATAGAAGGGAAGTCAGTGTTGACTTCCAAGGTTGATCTACCAGATCAAGCATGTTGCATATGTACAAATTCTGATGTGTGTGAAGAGGATTCTCCCAGCAAGAGGGAGAATACTATGACGAGACACTTACTCCATTAATTGAAGAAATAGTTCCAGTATTCATGAAGACAACTAGAACAACCATGATTCATATACAGTATGAGATGCAGGGGGAGAAATCCCATATTTAAAATTGAGTGCCAGTTGGTGCAGTACATTAGTCGGGCCATGGAGACATGACTAAAATAGCATATAGAGTTACCTCCATGAAAGAAGAAGATTTATCTTCAGTATTAGTTATTGAGCCACTCTCATTTTAAGATGAAGTTATTGTCATGATGAAGTAGAGGAGTTACTCTCATATTTCAGAAATCACAGTGAGAATGGAGCATCCATTCTCAGCTTCAGAGCAGTTGCAAGTGCAGATTCCAAGTTCCAGAGGAACAGTTGCAAAGAGAGTAGAGGACATACTCTCATGAAGTGAGATAGATAGTTCTTTACAGAAATCACACAGAGCTAGTACATGGTTTGAGAAAATTAAATTGCAGTTGAGAAAGTGTACTAGGTTGGTACAAAGTGATGTGAAATATTTAATTTGAAGTTTAAGAAATAAAGACTCATGTCTGCAGGTTGAAGGAATCTTTGTACGTGTTGAAGCAAGCTCCCAGAGCTTGATATGGTAGAATTGACAGTTTCCTGACGAGCTTGGGCTTTACCAAAAGTAAATTTGATTCTAACCCTTACTCCAAGGTTATGAATGATGAGCCAGTGATGTTACTACTATATGTAGATGATGTATTCTTGACAAATGAAGAAAATTGCATCACAGATTGCAAGAAGAAGTTCTCTACAGAGTTTGAGATGAAATACCTAATGCCTTATTTCCTAGGTCTCGAAGTTTGATAGAGACCAGAGAAGATCTTCCTTAACCAAGGGAAGTATGCAGTTGAAATATTGAAGAGATTTGATATGTTGAAGTGTAAATCCATGAATAGACCCATGGAAACAAAGTTGAACCTCTTGGTTGATACTTCGTCAGAATTGGTTGATGTTATGTTGTACAGATAGATCATTGGATCATTGATGTATCTGACGAATACGAGGACAAATAAATGTTTTGTTGTGAACACCTTGAGTCGGTATCTGGTAGAGCCCATATGTGTTCACCTTGTTGCTGCAAAACATGTGATGAGATACCTTAATGGTACATTGGAATTTGGTCTCTGCTACAATGGAGATAAAGACTTCAGACTGATTGGTTATACCGATTCAGATTGGGATGGAAGTGTTTCTAACATAAAGAGCACTTCGAGATGTTGTTTCAGTCTAGGGTTAGCCATGACTTCATGGAAGAGTAGGAAGCAATCTAGTATTGCTCTCAGCACAACAAAAGAGGAATACATTGTTCCATGTTCTGCCAATTATGAAGCCATATGGCTACGGAATTTGTTGACAGGTCTATTTGATCTGGAGATGGAAGCAACCATGATTCTATGTGATAACCAAATATGCATAAATATGACAGAGAACCCTATGTTCCATGACAAGTCGAAGCACATATAAAACTGGTATCACTACATTTGTGATATGGTGCAGAGGGGAGCCATAAATCTCCAATATGTTGGCACAGATGAGAAGGTTGCAGATGTGTTGACCAAGCCTCTATCTCGTGTAAAGTTTGAGCACTTTTGAGACAAGCTTGGTATAGTCTGAAAGGACCTCCCTTGAAAGGGGGAGTGATGTTGATGATACTATGGTATCTGTAACAACAGCGGTTAGCTCAACTAGGATTTTATATCCTAGGGGACTAATCATCCTTGGAAAGATCCCGAAGGTACGGTAAGGACGGTCTGTCAAGGTACCTATGCATGTATATGCTAATTGTGGTCAGTAGTGGTAGCTTCATTAGGATTTTTATAATCCTAGGGAATCTTATGATTCATGGGCAGATCCTGAAGGTTCGGTAAGGACGGTCTGTCAGAGTACCACGTGGTAGCTCCGTTAGGATTTTATATCCTAGGGAACCTTACAATTCTTGGGCAGCTCCCTAGGGACTTTCATAGTACCACGAAATGTTGTTGCGCCTGCCTCATTCTGTTTCCCCGTGATGATGATGATGTTGTTTCTCCAGCCTTCATATTGTGATGATGTTGTCACTCTAGCCTTCATGTTGTGATGATGTTGTTTCCCCAGCCTTCGTGTTGCGATGATGTTGTTGCACCAGCCTTGCGTTGTGATGATGTTGTTGCTCCAGCCTTCATGTTGTGATGATGTTGTTGCTCCAGCCTTTGTGTTGTGATGATGGTGTTTCTACATCCTTCATGTTGTGATGATGTTGTTGCTCCAGCCTCGCATTGTGATGATGTTGTTTCTCCATCCTCACGTTGTGATGATGTTGTTGCTCCAGCCTCGTGTTGTGATGATGTTGTCATCTCAACCTCGTGTTGATGATGTCATTATCTCGGCCTCGTTTTGATGATGTTGATCATGTTGTTATCTCATCCTCGTGTCGATGACGTTGATGATGTTATTGTACCAGCCTCGTTCTATTGATGTTAGTGTACCACCCTCATGTTGGTGATATTATTATTCTAGCTTCATATTATTGATGTTGATGCTTCAACTTCATGTTGAAGATGATGATGATGATGATGCTACTCCAGCTTCATGCCGAAGATGATGATGATGTTTCTACTTCAGATTCATGTTGAAAATGTTGAAGATGTTGTATCAGCTTGTTGATGTTGATGTTGATGTTGTTGTTATACTAACTAATGTTGATGTTTTAGATTCTAGCTCCATGTTTTAAACGATGATGATGATGATATTCCAGCTCCATGTTGTGAATGATGATGTTATTGATGATGAGAAAAACTTATGATGATTTATAGATATATCAGTAAATGTTCCAAATGTTGTTGATGTTGTTGCCCTCTCTCTCTCTTTTGATGATGTTGTATTGTAAAATACCCTTCTTGTTAAGGGGGAGTGTTGAAATATTGTAACTACGAAGAATATTTTACTTATTATTGAGTTATTATTAAATATATCAATCCCATTTTGTGGATTGATCATGTTGGGATTTGTAAATGACCAAATCCCCTTTTTTGGAATGGTCAAACCCTAATTGTATGAGGCTAATTAAGAAGTCGGACCCTAGGGCTAATTAAAGTGGTTTTAGCCACTAATTGAAGAAGTCGGCCATGTTTGATGAAGAGACACCACCCTAGCACTCCTCAGATAGTATAAATAAGAGAGGATAGCTCCTCATTCACACACTCACTCAAGTCACTCATCTAGTGCGCAAATTTGAAGGAAGTTGCAGCTATCGGAAGAAGAAGAGAGAGAGAGGCGCATTGCTCAATGTTGGATATTCTTTAGTGTTTGGTTTATTATCTTTGCATTGTATTGGCAATATATATTAAGGAATTTTTTGTTGGGTTTTCTCCCCCATGAGGGTTTCCTAGGATAAATGTTGTGTACCTTGTGATTGTGTTTCTTTCAATGATCATGCTTATGCTATTATTGTCTAGTAAATTGAAAAGAACTTAATAGAAGCTCTAAATTTAACACTTAATAGCACTTTCATATCAATTATTCCCAAGGTTAATAAATTAATATATTTTAATCAGTTCCATCCAATATCACTTTGTATCTATGTGTACAAAATTATCTCAAAGCATCTATCTATTCATTTGAAGAAATTCCTATCATCCATCATTTCTCTGAAACAATTTGGGTTCCTAGAAGGATGATAAATGCATTAGGCATTTGGCTCAACACAAGAGGGACTTAACTGATCAAAGTCAAAATTCCTAGATATGTTTCTCAAATTGGATTTTTCAAAGTCTTACAATAGGACTTCTTTGTTTTATTTGAGGTTACTTATTATCCATATTGTTTTTTATTTTCCAATCATCAATTGGATAATGGATTGTGTCACTTATATGTCATATTAAATCTTGATAAATGAAGTTGCCTCACCCTTATTTACACCATCCAAAGGATTAACATAGGGCTTATGATTGTCTCCTAATTTGTTTTTACTAGTTGAAAGGGTTTGAGTAGACTGATTCAGGAAGCGAGGAGCCAAACTATTCAAGGGATTGTAGTGGGTGGAAATTAATTTCTTACTCGTATACAATTTATGGATGATGTATTATTTTTGTCCAATGGTTCAGTGACTAAGGGCATGCATTTGTAGGATATTTTGAAACTATATTGTAAATCCACTAGCATGGAAATAAATGTGTTGAAGTCTACTTCGTATTTCTCTAGATTAGAAGATGAAGAGGTGAATTTTCTATGTCATTTGTTTCCTTTTAGATATCAGAAAATGTAGGATGGGATTAAATACCTTAGCTTCATTAAACCAAATTATTATGGAAACAATGATTGGGCCTAGTTATTGACCAAAATCAATAGAAAATTAACCATTGGTGTAATAGTTGGATTTCTAGAGGATGTAGACTTACATTAATTAAATCAGTATTAGAATCACTCCCAATGGATTGGCACTCATAGGAGCATATTCCCAAAGGGGTGTTAGAAATAATTAGAAAGGCATGTTTTTACTTTCTATGGAGAGGAGGGAGACATAAGGTGGGACCTCACTTGACCAAATGGTAGTCTATAGTTTGTCCAAAGGATGATGGTTGTTGGGGCCTAAAAATATATTTATTTATTTGGCACTACCCTCACTGCCAACTCTCTTTGGAACCTTATCACAAAAAAAACATTATGGAAAAAAAATATTTCATAGAACTATTTAGCTCTAAATAGTGTATTGGATGGTATTAGGGTCAATAGGAAACATATTAAAATTGTGTCGAACCAATTGAAGGCTATGGTTTTAGATTTTCCATTTATTAGGTAAAATATTTCTTAGAAATTCAGATATGGTTCTCAAATTAGAATTGGTGTGGATGTTATTATGGGTTCCAATAATGATGTTTTTCTACCATTTGACTTAATCCAGAGTTTATAAAATTTGGGTAAGTATACACATAATCAAATTTGTGATCCATTTACAAAAAAATTATGTCAGAAAGGTCGGCTTACAGCGAAGGGTTTGGGTTTGTTATGTGACCATCTGTTGTATTGGAATGGTTTCATAAATGAGTAGAAAGGATAACATGTTCTCTTTAATGATGAGTTAGATTCATTGATCTAGGTAAAGAATAGTTGATGGGTACTATTATTCCAGACTAGGCTATAGAAGTTTGCAATATGTTAATATTTTTTATCAGAGGTGGTGGTGGTTGAAGATCTAGAAAGTCAAAGTACCAAAAAATATGGTTATATTTATGTCACTAGTTTGAAAAATAAGGTTCTCACATGGAAGATTCTTCAAAGATGTGAAAAATAGGGTCCCAGTTGTTGTGTACTTTGCAATATTAGGAACATTTCACATGGAAAATCTATTGAGAATTTCCTCAATCTTTGGTTTCAAAGATATGAATTGAAATCCTTTAGAGTTTCAACCTACATAATATTAGGGGTTATTTGGTTGGCACAGAATGCACTTATCTTTGAGGATATAGTGGTGCCTACTTTTCAAGTCTTTTCTCAGGTGAGTGTTATCTTTCAACTAGGTAAATTTGAACAAAAATGCTCCACTCCTTGACACATTATAGGATTACTCATTGATAAAAACTCACCCATTGGGGTTTTTCTGATGGGGCCTATTAGGGGCTAAAGCACACTTGCAGTGTGGGAAAAGTACTTTATTTCTCATAAACTCATTTCATTAAATTTCTAGCTTGCCTTAGTAGTGGAACAAACAACTATGGTGAATTTATGGCTTTGATATCTCTTCTGTATGTGGCTATCAACAAAGAGATCCAACATTTAAAAAAAATTGGTGATTCCCTCTTAGTGGTAAAATGGATGAACAGTCAAAAATTCATTCAGAATATCAATTTGCAATCATTGGAAAATCAGCTTAAGGACATCTCTCATAATTTCTCTATCATCTTTTTAATACATTTATTGAGAGTTAAATGACTTAGTTGATTCTCTATCCAAACAAGGTATACACATTGAAGCTGGAGTCCTTTCCCTTGTAAAAACTCTCAATGGGATGGAAACGTCATACAATCATACAATTTAGGTCCATGTGTTAATTATTTGTTAGTATTCTAGTTATTATTGCAATACAAGATGATTTTTTATGATTATGGAAGTTGTAGAGTTTGTATATGTTTTTTGTCCAATGGAAGATTGTAATATGTCATATTTCTGGACTTTTATAGTAGATAGAGTAACTAACATATAGTGTACTATATTATAGTTTAGAATTGTATTTTTCCCTTGAAGGAGACAAGTTTATAAGTATATGAAGCCTATTCAGAATCTAAGTGATTGTTTTTGTGAAAATCCTCATATGTATAGTTACTTTGACCACCTGAAACATGTTTTTATTATTCTCTACTAGAATAAAGAAATATGTTTTCCTTGGTTAAGTGTGTGTGTGTGTGTGTGTGTGTGTGTGTGTGTGTGTGTGTGAGAGAGAGAGAGAGAGAGAGAGAGATTTGATAATTGGAGGCAATATTGGTTGTGGATTGCAAGAACAAGGTTCAAATCCCCTTGTTGGTTGATATTATTTGAAGGTAGTCCTTGATTTGTATGCATCAAAGACAATCTATAGTTTAAAAAATCAAACTCAAACCATATCACTTCTTGGAGGGAATGACTTGATTTGTGCTTAGAGGAGAATGTTTGTTTCACGGGGACCTTCACACTTCATGTGCATCTCTGACACTCTTTGCATTTTTCCCATTGTATTGACAGTTTCAAAGTACCATGGGTGTCATTGACAAGTATCCAAAATTAAAGACTGAATATGATCATCTTCTTTCTCATGGTGATGAGAAATAAAACATAATCAAGGATTTGCATCATATTAGTTAGGGCCTTATTTAGGAAGTCACCAAAGTTAGTAAGTAACAAAAGTATTTTGAAACATTGCATCAATGAGTTAGAAATATCTTCTTTTAAGAAGTATGATGACTTTGTTGAGAGTTGGATAGTTTGTATAAGTTAGAAAAAATCAATTCTAATGTTTTTCAAGACCTAATTAATGGTTATTATGATAAGGAAGGGATACCTAATGTTTTTGAAGTAGATGTTAAATGCATCCTAAACTTGAGAAACATACTAGAGGTATCAGGTCCCAATGGTTGTACCAGATGCGATATATAGGTGCTAGATTTGGGAACAGTGGACATTGTATTGTTGTTCTAATAGAGGTTGATATTAAACCCTTTTAAGTAGGAATTGGATATGATGATGTTGGACAGTTTCTTTGGACAGTTGGTTGTCATTGATTTCAACCCTTGGAGAGTGGTCTTAGAGATTGATGTCAACCCTTGGAGAAGTCTGGAAGCCCCAGATATATGGATGAGATCGTTGGAAAGTTGGTTGTCATGTTGGACATCTACCATTGATATTGATACATTTTTATGGTATAGATCGTGGTACATTTTGATGTACATGGTTGATGCATGGTATAGGTTTGGTACATGGTATGGTACAGGCGCATATCTTGTGATGGTATGTTGATGAATTTGATACATGCTTGGTAGAGGCATGTGTTGGTGATGGTGGACATATGGTTGAGAGGTTCCACTGGTATATGATCCATGTGAGAGGATCCAATGACGGGTTGGTCATGGAACCCACAGTTGATCAAGGAATAAAGACATGAAGGTTGGTATACTTTCATGTAAGACTATCATAGATGGATAGTATGCATCATGTCATTTCCAGTGATATATGGTACACCGCGTAGTTCCTCACAGTTGAGGATATATGGCATTGTGAAGTTGGAGGACCCTCAAGAATAATATAGAAGCCCCTAGAAGGTCATCAAGAATCTTGAGCAATCAAAGTGGTTACAACAAGAGATTAATTATTAAAAGATTGATTTTTCGATTAATCATTGAATTGTTGAAATATTGGTTTTCATTGATGAGACCCTTGAACAGAAAGATAACAAGTTGCATGTCAAAGTAAATGTAAACAGAAGTTAACAAATTTCATGTGAATTGCATGTCATCATGAGTTGCATGGAAGTTGCATGTCATTGTGAGATTTCTCTTTAAAACACATAGAAGAGTCAATTGAAAATTACTTATGTGTATCACTTCTGAGAATACAGGTTGGATATTTGAGGGAGGGAGTCGAAGACAGAGAATTCCAGTGAATTAATAAGTTTGCAGGAGTCGAATTACAAGAAGGAAGGGTGCATACATCCATGATTTACAGGAAGGAAGGACACATCCATGAGTTACAGTAAGGAAGGATGCATATGTGAGTTACAGGAAGGAATGATGCATCTGTGAGTTACAGGAAGGAAGGGTGAATCTGTGAGTTACGGGAAGGAAGGACGCATCTGTGAGTTACAATGCGCATCTGCAAGTTATAGGAAGGAAGGGTGCGTACATCTGTGAGTTACAAGAAGGAAAGGTGCATACATATACGACTTACAGGAAGTAAGGGTCGCAAATTTTTCAAGGAAAATTGAAGATCAGAAGATCAAATCCATCATGTTAGATACAGTTTGAAAGGTATGGTCTTCCTATGTGTGTTAGGATGAATAGTCTGGAGAAATCAAGAACAGGTATGTCTTAGTGATTCAAAAGAATTTGGAGAACTCTCTTGTGAATCTTGGTATGAGGTGTGTGTTAGCACTGGGAGTCACACTTAGACTAATATAAGTGCAAGACCAGTACCCATCAGAATATAAATGGTTAAATGATTTGAGTAGGTGGATCAACAAGACTAGGAAAGAAATGGAGAGGGTAACAAAATGTCTGCAGAGGCATTCCATTGGGCATGGAGTCCTAACATCCTACATATCAAAGGAAATCAAATTGTATATCAGAAACAGAGATATGTGATGATGAGTAGAAGCATGGTGAATATGACAAAAGGAAGAACATCCATTATACAGAAATCCTTTCTACAATAGATAAATATTTCCTTAAACAATGAACAATGATTTAATGGGAAATCTACAATAGATCCTTTGGTGTTCATGAATCCATCAATCAATGGCATCTATGATCCTCAAAACATGCAATATGTTCAAGCAAGAAGATAACAAAGAAGTGGGAAAACAAAGAAGACAATCTGATAACATCTCTCATGAATCTTTAATGGTAGAAAATGTCATTACAAATAGGCCCTCAGGTTTACAAATGAGCAACTAAAACTGCTCCTCAAGCTCTCTCCTCTCTTGGTTCATGAATCCAACCCCTCTCCAAGATATCTCTCCTTACTTAAATAGAAAAGAGAATCCAAATATCCTAATTAGGTCGAATCCCATCTCCTCCATTGTACTCTAAGCCTTAGAGATAGGTCGCAACAATCAAAGAGACAAAAATCCAACAAACTGTTAATTTTCAGGAATTTGTTGGAAGTCATTAATAAATTGTTTACACCTCACTGCATGAGGCCCTTGATGGAGATAAAAATTAGGATCAGGTGTCCCTTGACATCTAACTGGTCCTTGAGAATCCATTTGAATCCTCCTTGACAGGTGGCAACCTCCCAACAAGGCGAATATCCAACTGTAACCGCTACAGGAAATTTTGTAGTGTCGTTGTAAAACAGTTTCTGTACATTTTGTAGCACCACTTATATGTCTAATATATCTCTAACCATAACACATTTTGAAAAACTAAGAGAGGTTTTTTCTAGCTAGTATGTGATTAACAAAAAAATCCTCCATTTTTAAAAAATACCTTCCCATTTGTTCATAATATGAGTTTTAAGTTAGTCACTCAAAACTGGCAGAAGCGCCCTTGCAAAATAACTCTACACATTTCGTAGCGTCGATCCTGTGTGCAATTTTGCAGCGTCCATCCTAAATTTAAATATGTGGATTTTGTAGTACCATTGTGACACAGTCATGCAAAATTTGTAGCGTCGCCGTTAAGTTCAGCTTAGGATTTTTCGTAGCATACAAGGTAGCAAAATCGCAGAACATACTACATAGATGATTATGTAGCGCCATCGTAAAAATAACCAAATTTTATAATGAAAATTCTTGTGCTAACAGTGTGTGTGATTGAAATTTTGATGAGATATTGATATCAGTAGCAATAGCAGAAATATCATGGACAACAGCAATAACAGGTTATCAGTGATAGAGGTAGTGACAGATTGGTCTACAGTTATATTTCAGGGTCGTTGGACGGGGAAAGGAAAGGGGGTCGTAGCATCCTTCCGGTTGGAGCCGGAAAATTAGGGAGTTGGAGATTCCTTCAAGTTGTAGCCTATAAACAAGGGGATGGATCCTCCTTCCAGTTATAGCTAGATAAATAGGAAGTTGGTGCTTTCGATGAATGTACTTTTTGATAAATAAGAAAAGAATTATGTGGTTTTTTCCCGCATTGGGTTTCCATGTAAAGTTTTGGTGTACTATGTTTATGTGATGTCTATGCAGTGGATTATGGTGTTTTGAATGTTCATGTTATTTATTGAAGGTTTTATATTGTGATTAAAATAACTAATTGTGCTCATACCGATTCACCCCCCACCCCCCCTCGGTATTCCAACAAGTGAGACTCCATTCCTAGATGGAGGTCATTCTAACATTGATTTGTAGGAGGGTTATTCTAAAATAAATGTTGTTTTGTTTATTTTTGAAGGACATGTTGATTAAGGTTGGTTGTCATTGATGTCAACCCTTGAAGAAAGACCCGTAGAACAAAGGTTTGGGTAATGGACCCAATAGTGTTTGATGTAAATATGACTCATTATTGTTTTTTCATGGTTGATAAGAAGTAAATATGGATGAACTCCAAAGTGGTCCCCTTATGGTGAAATCCCTCACGGGAAGATGCTTTGTGGAGTAAGAGAACCGATGCTTAATTGTGGAATAATGAGATGAAGGAAAGTGAATTTGTCAGGGAAAATATCATAGATGGATAGTGCGTGTCTTGTCATTTCTGGTGGTATGTGGAACGTCGCATAATTCCTCACGGTTAGAGAGTTATGGCCATGAGAAGTTGGAGACCCCAGGTTTGGGTAATGGACCCAAGTTTGTTTGATGGGTAACGGTATGAGTTATGATATATTTTCAGATAATATTATTCTATATGGATAGTACATGTCATGCCATTTATGGTGGTATGTATAACGTCACATAACTCCTCACGGTTTGAAATTTATGGCCTTACGAAGTTGGAGGACCCTCATATGTCATCTAGAAGCCCCAAAAGGTCAAAGCAGTCAAAGTGGTTTAAGAGATTTTAAAAGGTAAATAATAAAGCGAAGTGATGAGTGTATTATAATTCAAAGTGAATACAAAATAAATTATTTCAATAATAAATTTAATGGAGAAATTAGAAGTGGACCCAACCCTAAAATAAG
>ML776840.1:463959-482678 GCA_009831015.1 Picea engelmannii
ACTAATCCAAAACTAGGCATGTGAGACTAAAGAAAAGTTTGATGAAAATGCTAGTCTCTTGTTTTTAAAGTTAAGGAAGGTTTGCAGGAATGTGATCATATACACCAGGTCTATTACAGAGCTACAAATTATATTTGGATGATAAAATTGATGAGGTCTTTTGGTTGTGGTACATGTTGAGTACATGGTTGAGACAAGTAGTTGATGAGTTGGCGCACATACATGAGGTGTATAGTTGATGATGTTGTACATATTGATGAGTCATAGTTGATGAGTAGTTGACACATGATTGGAACATACTTGGTACATGGTTGGATGCACTTGTTTATGGTACAAGTTGATTACAGGTTGGTGCAGGGTTGATGCACTTGTTTATGGTACAGATTGATTACAGGTTGGTGCATGGTTGATGCACTTGTTTATGGTACAGGTTGATTACAGGTTGAGGTACATGTTGATGCATGGTTTAGATTTATTGGTACAGGTTTACAGCGGTATATCTCACAATGATAGTGTGACAGTTGTTCCATCATTCTACTTCTACTTCAGGGTGGCAGAAAGGGGCAAGGACAGGTGGTTGTAGCCACCTTCTGGTTGTAGCCGGAGAACATTGGGGGTTGTAGCCTCCTTCTAGTTGTAGCCATAGATTTGGGGAGTTGGATCTTCCCTCAGGTTGTAGCCTGAGAAACTAGGGGGTTGGAGCCTCCTTCCAGTTGCATCTGGAAAACAAAGGAAGTTGGTGCTTCCAATGAATGTAATTCTTCAAGACATATAAGAAAAAGAGTTTTGTGGTTTTCTCCCGATTTGGGTTTCCACGTAAAACACTTGTGTACTATGTATGTGTGTGATTGTTTATTTATTACTGCTCATTATTGGATAATAATTCTACATCGATATAACATTTGAAGAAAAAGGATTATAATTACGCTATTACTCATTCACCCCCTCTCTCAGTAATCCAATAGGACATTATATGGAGTTTCAAGGAGCACATCTTGCACCAAATTATCATGATGATATGATTGAGTGGAGACATATGAATGTTTAATTTATTTCCAAGTACACTATGGAAATTTAGTTGAGCATTAGTCACATCATGCACCTTCTACTCTATGTGAACAAAAATCTTTGTTAAATCAACACCCCCGTCATATAGATAAGAGGATTTCATCCAAGAATCGATTTGTATGGTGGTAGTGATGCTTTGTAGAAGAGGCATAAGAGGAGGAATTTTGGACCAATGATGACTATCAAAATTGATGGTGGTTAGATTAATGATTAGTCATGGAAACATTTGAATAGGTTATTGAGGAATTCATATAGATGTATGTCATCCATTATATATTATGTACAATCTTCCTTTTTATTCTCATTATTTTATTGACTAATTGGTTTATTCTTGTTGTTTATCTAACTAATTGTATTACCTAAAATGCACTTGAATGCTTGTTACCATATGGTTGTTTGATATTTTCTTTGATTTCAATGGGATGACTAGCCTGGGTTTGATTATATATTTATTTTTTTGATTGCATATACATTGACATGCATAATTCATTCAAGATCCCTTTTCTTGCAAGGACCTTACCGAAGTGCCTTTGTTTATACTATGATATATTGATTGTGATGTTTTCCTTTTGCATTGCAATCAAGGGATTTTTCTCAGCTATGTTACATATGTAGTTAAGTGTGTCATCACCATTGGTTGGCACATGTATCTTAAGATTAGGATGATTAATTGTTTGGTGATAATAGTTAATGCATATATTTGCATAAATACACACGTGTACTTATTGTTAAGAGATATGTTTATTTAACGTGATAGAAAAGGGAATAAGTCAGAAATGGGGAGATCCAAGCAATAAAGATGTGTAGTGTCATTTTTTTTTACTATTGACTACCCTCCTAGCTAAATGTGGTGATTTTTCTATAAAAAAAAAAAAAACATATATTTATGAAATATAGATAGAAAAGTTAAAAGAACTCATTTTCCCTTTCTAAAGCAAGAAAGGTAACATGGATTGTTATGTTGCTATTGAAACATCGTTAACTCTCTAGGATGATTTATATACAATATTAACATATGCACATTGCATTCATAGTTAGTAGTGTCTTGTTTGTTTTACTCACCACCTCTTCTTATAGGATCTATTAATGTATTTGTAGGAAAATGATATGGGTAGGGAAAGAGACTTCCAGAGGTTAAACATAGGATTTGATCCATTGAATAACTCCTCTAGTGATTATGAATCAATCATAATGTCAATTAAATATATAAACAACAAAATTGTGTCCTAGAAGCTTTCTAGAAATGTGTGAATTGATGGATTAACCCCATGCAACCACACACCATTGGTGAAGTCACTAATCTTGCAAAGGGATTATATGCGACACAATAGAGCATATTTAAATTAGAAAAGATGGAGTGGATTACTAATGACTAGATTTCATCACCAAGGCTAGAGTGGATTGTTTCAGAAGAGAATGGAGGCATCTAAGACTCGTGGGGAGGACCCAAATCATAGCTTGATAAACCATGGATTTGTGGATTAGTTATAACAATTGATAGAATATTACATAATCATATTCATCTTAGAAGCCTCCAATAAAGAAAGCGAGCTCCAAGAAACTTGAGATGAATCCAGATGATGGTGAATACTTCTCAAGTAGAAAATTAATTCACATATCCTCCAAGCATATGATTTTACTAAACAAACATTTGGATGTAGTGTTAGACTTATTAGTGATTCATTTAACCTCTACATTCTCTTCACCAAATGGAAATGCATCAATAAGAAAAAACAATAGCAAATCAAAGAATGAAACATTGAAATAATATTTAAATCCTTTCACTAAAAATTGGTTGATATTTCCACATATTTTCATGTCTTTCCAATTAAAAAGACCTTATAATCAATCCATAGAGAATTATGAACCCATTAGTTTAAATTTAGGATATGAAAAAAACATGAAAAATAAGGATGACATGATCTCAATGAATCAAGGACCAAGTGAAACTCATTCAAAGAAGGATGAGAAAGATATTCCCTCTAGATCGATCGTTATATGAATATATTCTATAAAATGGATGAGAATGTATCATGGAAATTTACCTTGAAAAGTAGTGGTGCATTTTTCCTCCTAGGGCTATACCATAAAGGTGAGGTGGTTACAACAATGAAGCAACATGGTATGTGATGTGTTTTTCCCTTTAGAAATTTGTCAGACCCCATTGAGAGTTAAAATGAACTAAGTGGGAAAATGTAGAGCAAAGGAACCCTTTACAATAGGACTAGATATGGTGAGACTTCATTGCTAGATGAAGGTCATTATACCATTCATTTGCAGAAACGTCATTTTTTACCCACTATTGTTTTTCTTATTATTGAAGGACATTCTACTAATTTGTAGGGAGCACGGCTTGCACCAAATAATGATGATGGCATGCATGAGTTGGAGAGAGACAAAAAATATATTTATTTGTAGGTAAAGCCTACACCTTTGGTTGAGCAGGAATCACATCATACACCTTTGGTTGAGCCAGAATCACATCCTACACCTTCTATTCAATAGGAATGGAATTTTTTATCATATTGACACTCCCATCATAGTGAAAAGAGGAGTTCATACAAGAATCAAAATTCTTGATATGGTGGCAACGATGCTTACTAATCTTCGTAAAAGAGGTAGAAGACGAAAAATTTTGGACCAGTGTTAACTATAAACATTGGTTGTGGATCGGGGTGGCAAGAGCGGGAGGGGTGATCATCTACTCATGAGAAAATCAAGTGCTATCCTATCATTGGAACCTGGGCATAGCCACAGATAATCAAGTTGAAGCTTATGCTCTGTACCAAGGGCTCCATCTCGCCAAAAGCAGAAACATACACTCTATTTCAGTGATCGAGGACTCCAAGATCATCATAGGGTATGCTCGTAATGGATCCCACCCCCCAAATTTGCACTTAAGAGTCATCCTGCAAAGAATTGCGACAATACTCAAGCTCTTCCCCAATATACAATTCTTTCACGTCCTCAGAAGAAACAATCAACTGGCAGACGCCCAAGCAAATCAGGCAATTGATCTCGAGCAAGGCACGTTAGTTGTTAACGGAATTTATCATAACATGCCAATTCCATGACACTAAGCACTCGACAAAATGATCCCCAGTACACTCAGCAAACAAAGTGGGCCACGGTGGCGGTCAGAAATTGGGCAGCTCGTCCTTACGACCTTAGTGAGATACCCACCCATCCCACCTCACACCTCACACCTCAGCATTGGGATGCCACCTCCATCGGTCCCCTCCACACGCCCCCCCCCTCCACTTGTCCCCTCCACACNCGTCCCCTCCACACGCC
The DNA here is from genome assembly GCA_009831015.1 of Picea engelmannii. NCBI lineage: Eukaryota > Viridiplantae > Streptophyta > Pinopsida > Pinales > Pinaceae > Picea > Picea engelmannii. The sequence continues at coordinate 468,322 of ML776840.1, forward strand.
CCCTACCTACACTCGTCCCCTCTACACGCCCCCACTTTTGTTTATCTTGGTTCCTTGCCACACGCTCCTCCTTATTCCGCGACCTTCAGCCTCCTTTCTTTCCCTCCCCAAGCTTGGGAAGTCTCTTCGATGTACCTTGGACAACTCCTGAGCATGGGAGATAATTTTGGAGCGAGGAATTCAGGTGCAGGGTGACGTCCAATATGTACAGGCCATTAATTCCAGGCGAGGTGAAGGATACTAGTAGCAGAAGAAATCATGGCTCGAGCGTATGGAAAATTGTGGGAAAATGGATAAGTTCTATGAATCAAATGAAGAGGAGCAAAAGTATCACAACAGGAGCGGTTCATTGGGGAAGCAAGCACATTCCTATGAAGAGCAGTACAGAGACTGCTCGTAAGCGCACTGATGGTTTCTACAATTGGGGGAAAGAAGGGAATACAGCCAAGATGAACAGGCAAATACCAAGAACTGTCTCAATGGAGGAGAATGAAGAGCTAGTAAACATTGTCCAAACACTACAATTACAACTCAGGGCCCTCTCCACACAGGTTCTCTCAATTATAGAGATCACCATTCAGCATAGGAGCGAGCAGCAGTGAAATAGGGATGAATGTGAAGCGCTAAGGTAGCATATAGAGGAGCTCAAATTTACGTCCGGCCTTGTGTCACCCGTCACGAACACTTCCCTCTCAGATGAGGCCTCCTCTCCAGGACCCCGCCTTCAATTGGATCTCAACCTGCAGCCTCCAACAAAAGCAGACCACACTGCACCAGGCCAGAACAGAATGTAAATATATGCAATGTTTTTTTGTGCTTTTATTAGGTACTTTCTGCAAGATGTTTACCATCGATACACAAACAGGCTTTAGTGTTCTAGTTAGCGCCACCCCTGTTCTTCATTTCCTTCTTGGAGAACACAGGTGGGAGCATTTGATCTCTGCAATTTTTGTAACCAAGACTTTACTCTCTGCCTGTGTTTCCTCGCGGATTTTTAATATATATATTATCCAGTTTCTGTTAAAAAACAAAACATTGGTTGTGGATGGATAAATGATTTGTTGTGTTAGCATTTGAAAAAATGTGCGAGGAATCCATATAGATGTAGGTCATCCATTGTTCATCTGTATAATATTCCTCTTTATTAATGTTGATTGAATGAATGATTGAGTGATGTTGCAGTATTTGTCAAACCATTTCATTCAACGATCTTGTTTGAATGTTGGCATGTTATGCATGCAAGACAGTGTTGATTAGAGGCCTTATATGTGAAACTTATTCACTATTGTGATCTCTTAATAAGTGTTAACAACAATTGTTGTTGAGCATGTTGGGATTTATAAGACCAAATTGATGTTGTTGAGAACCGATTAATGGTTTCCTCTAGTAGACAATAATAAACATAGTTTTTTTTATTATGATATGGTGAGGTGAAGTTAAGGGGAAAGTGGGTGAAGGCCTATGAATGGTAGCAAATAAATGTGATATGAGGAACTACGTTTTGATACATATCAAGCAACTGAAAAGATTTTGAGCAAATAAAATTAAATTTATTTTTTTTCAGTTTTTTATTATTCTTAGCGGCTCTTATAATTGGCTATGGTCAATTATCGTGTTGCGTGATTTGGGAGCATTATGTTTGCAGCTTTCATGAATAATATTTCTTGGTTTGGAGCACTATGATTTTGGAGATGATTCTTGATAGTATTTTTTGGGAAACCTATTCTAACCATCTATGCATATGCTTTTGTATCTTCACCTTTGTGTATGGATATGTTTTGGAATTTTTTGGAGGTTCAAGTTCTAAATAACTCCATGTTGTCAACCTTCAATGTTGCACAAGATTTCTTCACTACATTCCAAAGCATATTGGGTGGAGGTGTTGTAAAGGTAATTGTTTTTTTGTACCTCATCATGCTCGGGTTTTTGGGATGTCAATACTCCTATCCCATTTATGTTAAGGGGGGAATGATGGGAGATGAGATATCTCTGAAATTTTTACAGGATATGTTGTAGTAATGATGTTCATTATAGGAAGTTGTCATTAAAGGGTAGCGTTGAGACAATGCCAACTACATAGCTCATCCAAGTTGTGTTTAAGTTAGGGTGTGAGAATATTTAATGTAAACCCAACTTAATGGGTTTATTGCATCATTGGGACCATTTTATCACTCCTTTTATGGTTGCTTTTATCCAACCCATTTGATTCTTAGGGGTAAATCCTAAACTTATTTATTGGTGAGGCTCTAGCATGATTCAATGAATATTGTAGACACAATGCCTAGTGCATTTTGGGATATTATTACAAATATGTGCTTCATCGTTTAAAGGTTTTTCCAAACACCACCATCTCACTTGGTTACTTTGGGCTCATCATGAAATTCTAATAATAAAATGCAGTCACTAAGTTTGTGTTTGTGCAATTTTTATGTGCAAGTTACTATTCTTTTGACCTATAGTAGTAGTGTAAGTTTTGGTAATCTACAACATATTTTTCTTTCAAATAATGATAAACTCATCCATACATCGGCAGCCTTGCCTTTTATAAAACCACAAGTTAACTTGGATGAATATTCAATCATTACAGTGAAAAATTAATTAAGACAAAACAAGTTGAAAGAGTATAGTACCACATGCCTTCTAGCTCAATATAGTATAGTGATCTTACCTCACCATCCAAATAAACCCTTTCTATTTCACTGACTCTTTTTCCGAAGTCTGAAAATGTGCATTTAAACCATGCATATTTTCTCTTCTATACAACTATAGTTGTCACACTCTAATAAGTTAATATGAAAATGTCCTCCAAAGGAAATTGGGTTATTCTCCTAAATTAATTTTAATGATAGTTTTGGATTTCTTGGAAGCATTGATTCCACCTTGTTTCTTAGCACTCATCCAATTTGAATTGCTTTCTTAGGGCCACAATCTATTTATAGCCCTCCGTAGTTGCAGTTCTAATAGCGTTGCAATGACATGCATTATAGCTTGGGTCAACTTGTCTAAGGCCTAGCACTTATAGCATATATCTAATCCTAACTAATTTGGGGCATTCGGCCTACAATTCTCGTTGCATAGAAAACAGCTTATCAAATTCAACAAAACCATGCACCAACAGTGCTTACTATGAAGACTTTTCTTGCAAAATAGTTCAAAGAAGCAATATAAATTTATTTTACAACATGTCTCTTTTCTTTAGCATGCCATATAATATTGATATTTGATGATTCAAGGATGAATCAACCATAAGGCTCGGAAAGTGTTGAACCATGATAGTGATGACATTGTGCACTTTGTCCAAAATCCCTTCAATGTAACTATTGATGCATGTATGTAATATTTTTGGCAAAATCCCCTTATCACGAATAACATTGTTGCAAAGTTCTCATTTAAATTCCCCTTCAAAATCAACTATTTTTTTTATTAATGCATTTTCTTGTGTGATATTTTGGGAACGCTACTCCAAAATAACCATAGACATTGTACAAATTTTTGTATGTTTGAAGAAAGAAATAAAACTACAAACTTAAGAAACAAATCTAATGTACAATATTTTAGTAAAAAAAATGTGAAATTGGAAAACTGCCTTAATTTATGAGATTATTAGATGTATTAGTTTTTCAAAATTTTAAAACTCACTAAAATGAATAATTATATAATATTGATGAGGGGATTTCAATGGATTATCAATGTTGTCGATAATGTTGTTGGGCATTGACTAATTATATGTCAACTAGTTCGAATCACCCTGGATTAGGCACACTAGTCTAGATCAAAAATTTTACTCGGGATGTCATCTATAAATGTGGAAAAGCATCCCTTAGGTCTCTCTATGAGGTTTTTCTTGGAAATAAAAAAAATAGAGTAACATTCTCCATCGAATCAAAAACCTTTTTCTGTTTTTATAAAGAGGATAAAACCACTTTCATTAAAGTTGCTCAAATTGTGAAAAGAATTATCTTTGGAAAAAGTGAAGGCATCCTTTTTATTTTACTTTTGTTTTTGTTTTATATTTTTTAATTGATTTTAATTTTATTTTAATTTTTTACATTTTATTTTTTTCAATTCAAATAATTTTTTTATTTAAAAAAAATATATATCTTATAGTTTTTTATATAAAAGATAATCACAATTAGATAAGAAAAAAATAAGATAAGCTATCATGGTTCAATCAGTTGGTGCCATGTGTTGACGATTAAAATCGCAACGACGTTTTTTGCCTGCAAAGTATTGCTAAAGCTTATTATTATAAGCTAACAATATAAATAATAGTAGTAGGTGGGACCCCCTTGTAGATTCGGAGATCAGGTCTAGCTCTTATTTCATGGTTATGATAGTGTTCGACACTGCTTACATCATTGATGGAATCTGAGTTTTATTGGAAATGAATAAGGCATGTTATGTGTGGGTTCTAATTGCGACAATTGGATAATAGATAAGGCATGTTAGGTGTTTTTTCTGCTGCTCTAGGCTTAAATTTTATGTTACAACGGCCTATGTTATCCATTGTTATCGTTGCTATATTTTCTTGGATCTATTACTGGGACACCTACACAAGGGACATGTTAGTAATAATATATAAGAGCAGTGGGAAAGAAATGAAAGCAATGTAACAAATGCAAAAGGAAGGAACTAGACTATGCTAATATACTACTATACATGCATTGAAATTGAAATGATCGTTGATAATCCTAGCTAACAATTTAATAGCTATGTGATTTGTTGAGTCCTACAAAGACATGGTTAATATGCATTATCGTATAGTTGGAAATGGTAAGGTATGATGTGTGAAGCGTTTGACAAGTGATAGATGCTAATTCCAATGTATGGTTAATGGATTAATGGGTTGGTGTGTACTGAGGAATTGAATGAACGGAGGGTGGAGGCAACGTGCATTTACTGCACGTCACCCTTAATCCTTCCACTGGCCGCCACCCTAGTCAGGCTATTGTTCAATTGTGTTTGATGTGGTTAGGCTTCGACTTTCAAGCAGAGGAAGAACCGCTCAGCCAACTCGCGTTTTAAGGTGCTTTTGGTTACAGGTATGCCTTTTCGCCATCCATGAATCTGCTCTGGTTATGAAATAGATATTGACTCGGATGTATGGGTTTGTGCTTTCCTTAAGAATGTAAACTATGTAAATCTGTGATATTTTTTTGGAATGAATCGTTGGTGGTTTTCACTGCAATAATGTTTGAAGTCGCAGTTTTATTGGTCGTTCTGAGTGTTAGCAACCATAAAGGGTCTATGTCATCCTTGTTGGTTTTAGTTGAAGGGTTTCATTTGGTCTAGATTTGTTGGTTGTCTTCGCGCATTTGTATCACCATACCCAGTCTTTGGCTATTATGGGGTTTACTGTTTTGAAACGCCTTGTGTCACTGCGCATTGTTTCGCTTGGGTATGGGTTGTTCATGCTACTAAGGGTTGTGCAATGGGTTATATTTCTTATTCTCGACTCTGTTTCATCTCAACGTTGTTAGTTGGTTGGTTGGGAGGGCCACGAGGGTTATACCCTGTGTGTGCTAAGTATTTTTACAAGGCCAAAATGGAGCCTTGCTCCTCTGTTCATAGTCTCTCCTATCACAGGAATTGTCACTCTATCCATGAAGTCAATTGTGGTATACCTTGTGTGTGCACAGTTGGTCTCTGAGGTTTTCACTGATGATAGGAGTTGACTCTAGTCTCCATGTGTTGGTCCACAAAGCAAACCCTTGATTTATCAAGCCCGAGTGTTGATAGGGGGGACCATTATGGCATGTCAGGTATACTGTTGGTTGTTATGGATTGGTAGTGTGTTGTCGACAGGGTTTGATTACTGGCTCACCCTATTGATTATGTTGACAGTGGTGTTGGTTTTGGTATCCAGTCATTGCATTTGTTATTATAATCGAACTGATAAGCTCAGCATGGTTAATTGGATGGTTGGTTAAATCGAATACACAGTCGTTGTCTTTTAAACTGTGATTATTGAATTGATAACCCAACCCTATTTTTAATTGATTAAGTCACAGCATTGTTTCGTGCGTGATGTGTGGCGTTCCTACAACATGATAGTTGAGTTAATTATTGTTGTGACTGGTGTTTAAATTTTTGAGTGGGACTATTCCAGTCATGGTAATCATGGCATGGCCATCCATTATATATGTTATGAGTATTATTTTGATTGCACCATCAGAGAGGGTCACAGGTTTTTAAACAATATAGTTTTGTTTATATCAGTTTGTGAGACAGGATCGGGCATACTATTGTTGCCTTGTTGTATTGGATTGATAGCCCAGCATTGTGGATGCTCATACTCAAAATAGTAGTCATGTCAGTCATAGAAATGATCTCACATTTTGTTGAGTGGTCTGTGTACCCCACAGTGTCGTATGAATGGAAATGGTGGTTGTTGTTTGTGTGTTTAATGGAAAGTCAAGATGTTTGCAATTAAAATATGGATCATTATGTTTGATTGTCTATTATGTATGTTTAATCAATATCATACATCTCAACAGAGATAGGCATGGGTGCAGTGGCAGTATAGTCTCATTATGATTTGATTGTTAAAGGGATTTGAGGGATAAAATTGGGCATGCTTTTATGTCTGTGTTGATGGAAGGTGGTTGATTTTGATGTTGAACAGAGTGGAAATAAATGACTGTTTATTCATTTGGGAATTGTTTTAAGATATTAAATGGATAAATGAGAAGAAACAAAGCTCCTCTACGGGTTGTTGTGGAATGCATATTGTCTTGTTTTGATGACACTTTGTTAAATATTTGATTACAAACTGTGAGCAGGTCAATGTACAGAATCGATTGAATATTTTACACAGTATTTGATTATTTGATCACAGTGATTATTTGGTTGGTGTTATTTCCTTTTACAGAATGGTTTTATGGATTACTTAATTAATTTTATGAATAGTATCCGCTCTTTTTCCCTACCATTATTTCGTTTTTCGCTAATTACAACCCCATCGCCCTCCCACATTCATTTTTCACTCCCTGTTCTAAAATTTAATTACATTCAAGAAGAATTTTGTATTGAAGCAGTTTGAAGTCGTAGTTTCTTGGTTGGATCACAGTGATATTTTTTTTGGTTTGCATTACAGTTGATTGTGTGTTGTCTTTGACCAGTAACCGTGTTCTTTTCCCTCTCATTATATAATGTTTCTCTCAATACAAACCCCTCGTATATCCCAGGACCTTTTGTTCACCCCTTTCTCATTGACAACAGTTAAACCATTTATATGGATTGGATTGCATGAGCCTGATATGTTGTTGATCCAAAGTCTATTTCATATTTTTAAAGAGTTGTCATGAATGGTTGTAAAGGAATATTTTCTAATCAATCATGCATGTAGGAATGATATTCTTCAGATGCGGTAGCCATGGTAGAGGCAACCCAGGGAGAGGTAATTGGAACAGAGGCCCAAGAAGGCCAATATTCTCCATACACTTTGACGCTGACTCACAAGAGTTAGGCCAATTATTTCAGGCCAGATTTTTCAATTGGATTGGGCAAGGAGTGGTCCAACCGAGGCCTGAAAGGCCTCCTTTCCAAGCTCCACAAGACCCTGGTATTCTCGTGCCCCTTCATGTCTCATTGCAACCCGAGGTTCCTGAAAACAACGGATGGCAAGAGATTGTCCACTCGACAGTCTCCCAACATCGTGGCTGGCCCAATTTGTCCTTACATGATCCCCGCATGTTAATCAGATTTCCCAAGCTGCACCTGTCGACTCACTAGTTCAGACCTCTCATGCTAGCAAAAGGTTGAAAATCAAGGCCCACCATGCCCTTGACAAAGTAAAATCCATGGTTGCCCCTTCCTCACCCTCCAATGGCTCTGATAAATCTGTTTCTTCCCGGATGCATTTGAGGGATGATTGCCCTCACGTGATCAACGAGATTAGGCCTAAAGGCTTAGCGCATCCAAAGGAAAATTTAGAAAAGTCGAAGGGTGACAGCAGCAATCAAGGAAAGTTTGCATCTCAGAGTGGGAAATATGGTTTCTGATTTTTTATGTTATTTATTGTTGATGACAGTGGACTTCAGAAGTTTTGGACAACATGTTTTCTTTGGATATATGAGTAATATATTTTTTGAAAATAATTTCAAATATCAATGAGATAAATTGTCAAATGTTATTGTGATGATGGGAGTCATGAGGGGTGTTTTTCTTAATTAACTAGTTATGTTATGATTGTTAAGAAGCTAAAGGGAGTCACAAGGGGTCCCACCTACTAGTTATTATTTATTTATAACCCTTATTATGATTATTACTTTCCCCCCTCACTAAAAATTTGGTTGATTCTTTAGTTAACTTAACTAATGAGGTAGTTCAACTACTTCAACCAATTCTAATTTGCTTAAAGGAAAAAGGAAAGGGAGGAACAAGAGAAGGATAGAAGGAGAAGCATACTAAGGTTTTCTCTTTGAGTTTATGTTGAGATAGTTCAGTTTTCATTCATTCCTTAATTTATCACAAGCCTAATTCTTTTTTATGATAGCAGGGTCTTATTGTAGACAGCAAGATTTAGGGCTGAATTACATCATTCAGACACTTGTTTTTTAGAGGTGTTGATCTATCTTTGATAGTTTGTGTAGACTTGTCTGTTTGTGAATTAGTTTTCATGACTGACAAAGGCTATTGTGCAGAGTCGAGTGGGAAGCAATATGTGGCAATTTGATCCAGCTTTTAGAGTTCAGTTTTTTATTTTCTGTCAGAGGTCCTTTTGTATGTTCCATTGGGGATGTCTAAGTTTGACTTTGGTCCGAAATTTCTGCATGAATTTTTGTAAAAAGAATGACTCTTTGGTGAATTGGAATGAAATAAAGGATTGTTTTATGTCTCATATATATTGATTATCATCTTGGTATATTTACTTCTGTCTCTACATTTATTTCAGCAACCATTATATTCAGAAAATCACATTAAAATAAATTTTCCTACAAGCTTTTATTTATAAAAAAGACTAGCCTAAGCACTTGTAATCAATACTTGTGAGTTAGGATTTTATTTTTGATGGCTATAAATATAGGGTGATATTCCCGTCTATTTTGCTTTAGCCAAGAAGAATTTGAAAATGCTTGAGTAAGATCACTTCATATATTTTCCTCAACATTTATTTGGCAACGGTATTGGGGAGATCTTCGATATCTCTCTGGTTAATTTTTATACTTGATTTTCATCGATACATCTATTTTTCTAATATTGATTCTTTGACTATTTTATTTCTTAATGACTGTACATGTTACAAGGCAACCTAATATTGAGCTCGGTCTTCAAGATCAGACCAGCATTGCTTTGAATCTATTTAACACCATTTTAGACACTGTCAATACCCGTGTTGAGCTTAATCATTCATGGGCATCAATTGAATGAGATATTAGTGCTCAAGAACGATTGGAAGGTAGGCGTAGACAACCTAGAAATCAATAGTAACCTTCTTGTTTCTTCAGTTTTGGCCTTTCTTTCATGTCCTTGGACTCTCGTGCTTCTAGAAGAAGAAGAGGCTTATCACTTGAAATTAATCCTATTGCTGAAATAGGAAGAAGGAACATTGTGTTATCCGCCCAACAAAGTACTCTAAGGAGAACCTTGTCTGATTCATGAAAATCGTCTTTCTTTCCCTTGTCTATCATCCACAAGATGTCATCTAGTGGTGGCTCTGGTGGCATGGGAAGTGCTTCCTCTTCTCAACATTCATCTTCGTCAATGATTGGTATCTTATATATCCACCATATCCTTGTCCAATCTACCACATACCCCACCAAGGTTATTAAAAAGTATGGACTTTTTTATTTTGAAGAAGACGTTGCAACCACACCGTGGCATGTGTCCTCTCCTCTCAACCTAGCACCTGCTACTTGTCCACTGCCTAAATTCAAGGAGCATCTTCCTAAGTTCTTGGGAAATAACATTGTCACTACAAACAAACATCTGGTGGCATTTTCTAATGCTTGTCACAACATAGGAGCCAATGACAATGATACTTTCATGTGCTTATTCGTCAATTCCTTGGAAGGAAAGGTTGTAGCCGATTTCTTTGACCTTCCTCCTAAGATTTTGTCTACTTGGGAGGAGTTAATCTATTGGTTCAGATCCACTTATGGGAAATATAAAAGACCAGTCGAGAAGTTACGGGAATATAACAATGTCACCTATAAGGATGGTGAGACCATCAAGTCCTTCAACTTGTGTTTCACTAAGTTATACAATCAAATCCTTGAACTCATTCGACCTCGTAACCAAGTTGCTTTCATGCATTACTACAATGCATTACCTTCCCCCTACCGTCATAGGCTTGAGGAAAACGCCATTGATAATATTGGTTTTGCTCTACATACGTGTTCAGAGTATGAAGAACAGCTTGAAAGAACAAGTCATCCCCAGGGAGAATCAGTTAGACAGGAAAACATGTCCGCCCTCTTACATCTAGTACAATATATGAACAATGGTATGATAGCATTCGAGCGAAATGGGACTGTCTCACCTCTCACCCCTAAAGCATCATCCTCTTCTCCACCCTCGTTTAGAAGTCCAATTGAGAATAATTTTCAGCCTAAAGCTATCTTTCCTCGAGGTTGGTGTAACTTCTGCGAGGAACACCACGAAGAAGCCACATGTGAGGTAAGGAAGAGTTCAAGAGATAATATCTTTGGTAAAAGACCAGAAACTACCATCGTTGTCATAGATTTCCCAGAGCCAGAAGATGTCATGATCATCAATACTATGAACAAAGCCTATGCTCCCAAAGGAAAATTTGATCCTCCCCGCAATTCTTCTAGCCCGAGCTCATCCTAGCCCGCTGCTAGTGTTCAGGTTCCTAAGGTTCCTGACAGTCAAGGAATAACCTCTCCTCTCCCCTCTTCCAAGTACAATATCTTGAATAAGTTGGCCAACATCAAAGCAGATGCAACCCTTCTAGACATGGTTGTCATCCCCGAACAACAGATGCATATGAAACAATTCATGGAAGGGAAAGATTCCATTGTATCCAATCTCTCTGAAGAGGTAAATGAAGAGGACTCATCTATAAATAAAGTAGGTGTACATAACTTTAGATACCCTGTAAAAAATCCCTCTTTTTATATTTTTGTAAAGATTATGGATAAGATCACCCAATGTTGCCTCATTGATGGTGGTTCGATCCCAAGTGTGATGTTGAAGATTATTATGCAAGAGCTAGGCTTGTCTTGTACAATTGAAAACGCCAGAAGCATGCTCTCCTATAATATCCTACAACAAACGACCATAGGTGAGATTAAAGATGTGACCTTAGTTTTGTGCGCACACCCTGAAATAAGGACAACCCTTAGTATTCAGGTAATTGATATGCCAGTAAGCAATTACTCAATCATCTTGGGAAGAGATTGTAAAGACTTAACGGGTGGATACATCTCACTCGACGGAACACATGTATATGTTCCTAGGAATGGTAAAAACATTATATTCCTTAGAGAGGGAAGGATATCACCTTACATAGAGACTGTCCCACATCCAAATGTAAACTATATCGAAGAAGACCTAGGAGTGTATTCCATCTTTGTTGAGGAGGATAACATTCCTTTGTAACAAATTGATTTAGATGATGGTATGTGGCACGTGCACTTTGATGGTTCATCCTCTAATGAAGGTAATGGGGCTAGCATTATATTGGTTTCCCCTGTAGTGAAAATTCATAATTTATCTTACAGGTTAGAGTTTACTTGTATGAACCATGTCACTGAATTCGAAGCTTTATTATTAGGCATTGAAAACGCATATAATCTCGGTTGTGGTCACCTCTCAGTTTTTGGAGATTTTGAGCTAAAATATACTCCCCTAGCGGCAAGTTGATGAAACGATACGCTCAAACTGTTTGGGCACTTATCTCGAACCTTTTATCTTTCAACATCACTCATGTTAAGAGGGAGTTGAATTCAATGGTTGATCGGTTAGCTGTCTTTGCAGCTTCTCCTAACCAGCAACCTTTGCCTCACGGGCCTGATTGTTCTTTTCAATCTCTATATCATCCACATATCCTCGGCGATGTAGAATCTTGGCAGGCCCTCCCTAATGATGAGAGTGTTTGTGCTTTCATTCAAGATGAACCTCTTAAGCCCAAGGGAATGACATCCATAGAAGACAACAAGATTATTAAGGGCTTGACTCCTCTTGTAGGTTCGTTTTCATCAAGTGATGTAGGAAATAAATAAAAATAGAGAGAAGAGGAGTTACGAAGGAAGGTGGCTGAAACCATATCCTTGAACATTGGGGCACTGGAATTTTCAAAGAACGTTAAAATAAGTACCCAATGTCCTGATAAAACAGAAATGAGGTTTTCCAAGCCACTTGGTGGATTTCAAGATGTTTTTACTTGGTCTTATGAGGATCTTCATGGTTTTGATCCTGGTTTTACACAGCATGCTATCCCCATCAAGGAAGTCATGAAACCAACTAGGCAAAAACAAAGACCTATTAACTCTGCATTTAAAGCAACTTTTCAAAGAGAGTTGGAAAATTTCTTAAGGGTTGGAATTATTTTTCCAGTCTACTCTGAGCGGGTTTCCAATTGGGTACATGTTTCGAATACCACTGATCATATTAGAACCTGCATTAATTTTTACACTTTTAGTAAGGCTATTATGAGAAATCCCTTTCCTCCTCTCAATATGGAAATGTTTCTGCAGCAGGTTGTAAGTTCACAGATGAGGCCCTTACTTGACAATTTTTTGGGTTAGAGTAAAATCAAGGGAAAAGGGGCAGATGTTCGCAAAACCACTCTTATCACTAATTGGGGTACCATGATTTATAAATGCATGTTTTCTGAATTACCTGATGCAAGTACTTCTTTTAAAAAACCTATACACACAACTCTTGATGAATTGATCAGTATCCATATCTACCTTGATGATCTAATCGTATACGTTAAGGGGTTGATAATTACCTCAGAGTTCCAAGTGTTATTTATGGGTCCTTTCAAAATTTCTTTTGTCCTGGATACTAACACTTACATTCTAAAGGAATTACAGGAGAAATCATTTTCCTACAGCACTAATGGTTCTCGCTTGAAACATTATGAGGGACCAACATCAAATGTTCTAACATTGTTTGGATTTTCTATATACTAGTAGTCTATCTCTGCTTTTCAATTTTTCACTATTTTCTTTTCTTCTTTACAGTAGTTTGACTTATGCTTTCTGTTTTAAAAACTTCCTACTGCTTTTGTGTTTCTGTTATTTTATTGTTGATGTTTTAAACTTACAATTTTACTTGTCGTGTTTTTTTTGCCTACCATCTTTTAGTTAATTTGGTCAAAATAAGGTGTTGGATCAGTTCTGCCACCGTGAAACTCCTGAAAAGAATTGTTAGTCAATAACAATCAAGCTTACATAGGTGTTACGATGTTTCCCCTGAATTCACCCTTGAATTTGTTATCTACATCCATTGTTGTCTAAAAAATAATTTTGGGTTATCTCCCACTTATGCTTTCCTTTTCTTCATCCATTTGAGAATTTAAGAGAACAAGTTCATAAAATTCCTCCTTGAAGTTAAGAGTTGATTATGGTTGAACGATTATGCACACATTGGTAAAACCCCTCATACTTAACACTTTTCATGAGTTCTTCCTGAATTCCCGGTCATTTTTCCATTGAATCCGCTCACTTCCCCCTGTTGCATAATATTCCTGGTTATATCTTATTAACATGTTTTTCTTGGTCTTTGAAACCATAAGTTCTGAGTTCTAAATCTATTAAAAACAAATTTTCCTGTGGAGTCACCAGTTTGTTGACGATTAAAATTGCAACAAGGTTTTTGCCCGCAAAGTATTGCTAAAACCTATTATTATAAGCTAACAATATAAATAATAGTAGTAGGTGGGACCCCCTTGTAGATTCGGAGATTGGGTCTAGTTCTTATTTCATGGTTATGATGTTGTTCAACACTGCTTACATCATTGATGGAATCTGAGTTTTATTGGAAATGAATAAGGCATGTTATGTGTGGGTTCTAATTGCGACAATTGGATAATAGATAAGGCTATGTTAGGTGTTTTTTATGCTGCTCTAGGCTCAATTTTATGTTACAACGGACTACGTTGTCCATTGTTATCATTGTTATCTGTTCTTGGATCCATTACTGGGACACCTGCACAAGGGACATGTTAGTAATAATATATAAGACCAATGGGAAAGAAATGAAAGCAATGTAACAAATGCAAAAGGAAGGAACTAGACTATGCTAATTGTAACATCCCGCTCTGGCGCACTTACCAAACTTATTCTTTGAGGACACTTGCTCGCAAGTGATCTGGATTTTTATGATGATAAAACTTTTTCCTTCATTATGATGCGTTAAGATATATGACAGGATGTTTTTACTAC
>ML776840.1:485745-510275 GCA_009831015.1 Picea engelmannii
AAATATGGTGCAATAACCTTGACTTACGTACAATAAATTACTCCGAGTTAGTAAATTAAGGTGGTTGTTCATTTAAACAATGTTGAACTTGGGTTTCATTGTCGGAGTCCTTTAGTCACGCGCCTTCCGTAAGGGGCGTAATTCTTCTTCTTATTTTGTTATACTTGATTATGGTCAGTTTTACTTTGTCGCTAAATGTTTGCGTTGTGCACCTTATGCCTATGGTCGTTTATTGATGCAGTTACTCATCGTGTGCCTTTAGTCTTCTTGTGATGAATATCATGGTCGTGTCTTGTCGGTTGTCCAGGGCGTCGCACAGTTAGCATGTTGTTACTTCTACACGCGCGCACACACTTAAGGAAAAAAAAAAAAAAAAAATTGCACCTGTTATTAGAATGGTTGTCGTAACGAGGCGGTTCGTTACACTAATAGACTACTCTACATGCATTGAAATTGAAATGATCATTGATAATCCTAGCTAACAATTTAATAGCTATGTGATTTGTTGAGTCCTACAAAGACATGGTTAATATGTATTATCGTATAGTTAGAAATGGTAAGGTATGATGTGTGTGGCGTGTTTGACAAGTGATAGATGATAATTCCAATGCATGGTTTAATTGAATGGTTAATGGATTAATGGGATGGCATGTACTGAGGAATTGAATGAACGGATGGTGGAGGCGACGTGCATTTACTGCACGTCACCCTTACTCCTTCCACTGGCCACCACCTTAGTTGGGCTATTGTTCAACTGTGTTTTTTGTGGTTAGGCTCCGAATTTCAAGCAAAGGAAGAACCGCTCGACCAACTCGCATTTTAAGGTGATTTTGGTTAAAGGTATTCCTTTTTCGCCATCCATGAATATGCTCTAGTTATGAAATAGATATTGGCTCGGATGTATGGGTTTGTGCTTTCCTTAAGAATGGCAACTGTGTAAATTTGTGATATTTTTTTGGAATGAATCGTTGGTGGTTTTCGCTGCAATAATGGTTGAAGTCACAGTGTTATTGGTCGTTCTGAGTGTTAGAAGCCATAAAGGCTCTTTGTCATCCTTGTTGGTTTTAGTTGGAGGGTTTCATTTGGTCTAGAGTGGCTAGTTGTCTTCGCGCATTCGTATCACCATACCCAATCTTTGGTTGTTATGGGGTGTACTTTTTTGAAATGCCTTGTGTCATTGCGCATTGTTTCGCTTGGGTATGGGTTGTTCATGCTACTAAGGGTTTGCGCAGTGGGTTATATTGCTTCTTCTCGGCTCTGTTTCATCTCAGAGTTGTTATTTGGTTGGTCGAGAGGGCCACGAGGGTTATACCTTGCATTTGCTAAGTATTTCTACAAGGCCAAAGTCAATTGTCACCCTGTCCACGAAGTCAATTGTGGTATACCTTGTGTGTGCATTGTTGGTCTCAGAGGTTTTCACTGATGAGAGGAGTCGACTCTAGTCTCCTTGTGTTGGTCCATAGAGAAAACCCTTGATTTCTCAAGCCTGAATGTTGATAGGGGGACCGTTATGGCATGTCGGGTATATTGTTGGTTGTTATGGATTGGTAGTGTGTTGTCGACAGGGTTTGATTACTGGCTCGCCCCGTTGATTACGTTGACAGTGGTGTTGGTTTTGGTATCTAGTCAATGCATTTGTTATTATAATCAAATGGATAAGCTCATCGTGGTTAATTGGATGATTGGTTAAATCGAATACATAGTCGTTGTCTTTTACACTGTGATTATTGAATTGATAACCCAACCCTATTTTTAATTGATTAAGTCACAGCATTGATTCGTGCGTGATGTGTGGGTATGTGTGTCCTTCCTACAGCATGATAGTTGAGTTAATGATTGTTGTGACTGGCGTTTAAATTTTCAAATGGGACTATTGCAATCATGGTAATCATGGCATGGCCATCCACTGTATATGTTATGAGTATTATTTTGATTTCACCTTCAGAGAGGGTCACGAGTTTTTAAACAATATAGTTTTGTTTATATCAGTTTCTGAGACAAGATCGGGCATATTGTTGTTGCCTCGTTGTATTGGATTGATAGCCCAGCATTGTGGATGCTCAGACTCAAAATAGTAGTCATGTCAATCACAGAAATGATCTCACATTTTTTTGAGTGGTCTGCGTACCCCACAGTGTCGTATGAATGGAAATGGCAATTTTTGTTTGTGTGTTTAATGGCAAGTCAAGATGATTGCAATTAAAATATGGATCATTGTGTTTGATTGTCTATTGTGTATGTTTAATCAATATCATACATCTCAACGGAGATAGGCACGAGTGCAGTTGCAGTATAGTCTCATTATGATTTGATTGTTAAAGGGATTTGAGGGATAAAATCGGGCATGCTTTTATGTCTGTGTTGATGGAAATAAATGATTGTTTATTCATTTGGGAATTGTTTCAAGATATTAAATGGATAAATGAGAAGAAACAAAGATCATCTACGGGTTGTTGTGGAATGCATATTGTCTTGTTTTGATTACATTCTGTTAAATATTTGATTACAAACAGTGAGCAGGTCAATGTACAGAATCGATTGAATATTTTACATAGTATTTGATTATTTGATCACAGTGATTATCTGGTTGGTGTTATTTCCTTTTACATAATCGTTTTATGGATTACTTAATTAATTTTATGAACATTATATGCTCTGTTTCCCTACCATTATTTCGCTTTTCGCTAATTACAACGCCATCACCTTCCCACATTCATTTTTCACTCCTTGTTCTAAAATTTAATTACAGACAAGAAGAATTTTGTATTGAAGCAGTTTGAAGTCGCATTTTCTTGGTTGGATCACAGTGATATTTTCTTTGGTTTGCATTACAGTTGATTGTGTGTTGTCTTTGAGAAGTAACTGTGTTCTTTTCCCTCTCATTATATCATGTTTCTCTCAATACAAACCCCTCACATATCCCAAGACGTTTTGTTCACCCCCTGCTCATTGACAACAGTTAAACAATTTATATGGATTGGATTGCATGAGCTTGATATGTTGTTGAGCCAAAGTCTATTTCATGTTTTTAAGGAGTTCTCATGTACGGTTGTAAAGGAATATTTGTTAATCAATCATGCATGTAGGAATGGGCTTCTTCAACCGAGGTATCCATGTCATAGGCAACCCAGGGAGAGATAATTGGAACAGAGGCCCAAGAAGGCCAAGATTTTCCATACACTTTGACGTTGACTCACAAGAGTTAGGCCAGTTGTTTCAGGCCATATTTTTCAATTGGATTGGGCAAGGAGTGATCCAACCTAGTCATAAAAGACCTCATTTCCAAGCCCCTGGTATTCTCGTGCCCCCTCATGTCTCATTGCAACCTGAGGTTCCTGAAAACGATGTATGGCAAGAGATTTTCCATCCGGCAGTCACCCAACATCGTGGTTGGCCCAATTTTTCCTTACCTTCTCCCCCACCTATTAATCAGATTGCCCAAGATGCACCTGTCCCCTCACCAATCCAGACCTCTCGTGCTAGAAAAAGGTTGAAAATAGAGGCCCACCATACCCTTGACAAAGGAAAATCCACTGATGCCCCTTCCTCACCCTCCAATGGCTCTGATAAATCTGTGTCTTCCCAGATGCATTTGAGGAATGATTGTTCTCACGTGATCAGTTGGATTAGGCCTAAAGGGTCAACATATCCAAAGGAAAATTCAGAAAAGTCAAAGGGTGACATCAGCAATCAAGGAAAGATTGCATCTCAGAGTGGGAAATATGGTTTTTGAGTTTTTATGTTATTTATTGTTGATGACAGTTTACTTTAGAAGTTTTGGACAGCATGTTTTCTTTGGATATATGAGTAATATATTTTTTGAAAATAATTTCAAATATCAATGAGATAAATTGTCAAATGTTAATGTGATGATGGGAGTCAATGGGAGGGGTGTTTTTCTTACATAACTAGTTATGTTATGATTGTTAAGAAGCTAAAGGGAGTCACAAGGGGTCCCACCTACTAGTTATTATTTATTTATAACCCTTATTATGATTATTACTTTCCCCCCTAACTAAAAAGTTGGTTGAGTCTTTAGTTAACTTAACTAATGAGGTAGTTCAACTACTTCAACCAATTCTAATTTGCTTAAAGGCAAAAGGAAAGGGAGGAACAAGAGGAGGATAGAAGGAGAAGCATACTAAGGTTTTCTCTTTGAGTTTATGTTGAGATAGTTCACTTTTCATTCATTCCTTAATTTATCACAAGCCCAATTCTTTTTTATGATAGCAAGGTCTTATTGTAGACAGCAAGATTCAGGGTTGAATTACATCATTCAGACACTTGTTTTTCAAAGGTGTTGATCTATCTTTGATAGTCTGTGTAGACTTGTTTGTTTGTGAATTAGTTTTCATGACTGACAAAGGCTATTGTGCAGAGTCGAGTGGGAAGCAATCTGTGACAAGTTGATCTAGCTTTTAGAGTTCAGTTTTTTTATTTTCTGTCAGAGGTCCTTTTGTTTGTTCCATCGGGGATGTCTAAGTTTGACTTTGGTCCGAAATTTCTGCATGAAATTTTGTAAAAAGAATGACTCTTTGGTGAATTGGAATGAAATGAAGGATTTTTTTATGTCTCCTCCGTCTTGATTATCATCTTGGTATATTTACTTCTGTCTCTACATTTATTTTAGCAACCATTATATTCAGAAAATCACAATAAAATAAATTTTCCAGCAAGCTTTTATTTATAAAAAAGACTAGCCTAAGCACTTGTAATCAATACTTGTGAGTTAGGATTTTATTTTTTATGTCTATAAACATAGGGTGATATTCCCGTCTATTTTGATTTAGCCAAGCAGAATCTGAAAATGCTTGAGTAAGATCACTTCATATATTTTCCTCAACACCATGATAATCAACGCATTGTCAATAATCTAGTAGATTGTGGAAGTCCTAATTTGATTCCCATGAGGTTAGGTGCACTAAATCTACATCACATGCTTTACACTAGTACCGTCCTTGGAATAATGGGAAGTGCCTGAAAATTTCTAGGAGATTTACTTCCAAGGAAAGAAAAAAAATAAAATTGTGTGTGTGTGTGTGTGTGTGTGTGTGTGTGTGTGCACGCGCGCGCATGTGTGTGTGTGCACCATAGGAAATTACTGAGATTAGGGTTTCAGTGATTTGGTTCCAGGACATCGATGGCAAATTCTCTAGGAGGTGACGAGGTATTGCGGTACCCCTATGGAGGACTTCATATAGTTGGTCGATTATACGAAAGATACGATATCAGAGGACTTGATTTTCATACATTCCTGAAAATTCATGTCGACTATAGGTAGGTTCTAGGAGGATGAGGTGGCAATGGAGAGGATCGATTTTAGTGGTCGACGGGAGGCTAAATCAAACTCAATAGATCTCCATATGGCTCTGGATCTATTCAGGATCTAGTTATAACACAACCCGAGGTTTTGGGTTTATCGAAGTGGGAGGTTGTCATTACAAAGGTGGTAGACATTTCACCGTTGTTTTCGTCGAACCAGGTGTTGAAGGGAGAGAGGGTTTTGACATTGGGTTAAATTTTGGCGACACTAGTTTAATATTTGGAGGTGAGGGTTTTATTGGTAGTCTTCCAACCAAGGTATTCTACAAGGTGGCTCGAATATTAGCCAAGAGTCTTGATGGGCTAGGAGGAAGCAACGATTCGTGAGAATTCAAGGTAGTGGGGTTTCCTTTGTCATCAACAAAGGGGTTCAAGTGGACCAAATCCTAGACCTATCTATCAAGATGTTAGTCAGCAAATTTCAAGGTAGAAGAGTGGATATGGAGCTTCTCTAGAAGTGGGTAAGCAAAAACTGGTTCCCAGTTCTCAGCTATAGGCCAACTTATCATGTTTTGTCTAGAGGTTGACTAGGTTTTATATTTTTCTCTGTTGAGGAAGTGAACTCCATTCTGAAGGGGACTTGGTTTCTAGATAATTCTCTCTTATCTATGAAACCATGGTCACCCTTGTTTGATCCAAGGAATGATTTCAGTGGTAGCACACTTGTATGGGTGAAGCTATCGAATTTTTCGATGGAGTTCTAGTATGAGCCAGTGATTCGAGCCATTGGAGACTTGTTGGGAAAGACGCTCCTGGTGGATGATATTTATTTGTCGTCAATATCACATTTCCTGGTGAGGATGTTGGTAGAAATTGATGTGAGAAAATGTGTGTTTGAATCAATTGATTTGGTTTGGGATGGTAAAATACATACACAGATCCTTGATTACTTAAATATTCCTTTTCATTGTGCTCAATTTCATGAGCTCAACCATGTTTTTAAATAATGTGACAAGGTGGTGGTCAAACAAGTCTGGAGGGAAAAGCATGGTTTGAATAGAGATTTGGGGAGTAACGTTCATGTTGTCTCAAGTCCCACTTCACTAGTAAATAAGCATCAATCTAACATTGTTATGGGTCAAAATCGGTCAAAAGGGGCCCTAACTAATGTTATTACCATGGGTCTGAGGCATATTGTGATTGGTGATGTGTTTATCCCGCTTATTGAAGGTGCCCGAGATAGTTTGTTCCCGGCCCCGAGTAGTGTGGATGTGCGGTCAACAAGTGGTGTTTATTCTTCGTTTGTGGAACTCCATGGAACTTTGTTAGCGGATGGATGATACTTAGAGCATGATGATTATTCAGGTAATTCTAACCACCTTGGTGTTCCTTTGTCCACTTCCTTTTCTAAAGGAATTTTGAGGAATTTTAGGAAGGTTTTGGACTTTCATTCGAGATGGAATAAAGGGGATAGTGAGTCGAGCACCATCTCCTCAAGGCCAGTTGAGTCTCCTCACCGGCCCATGTCCTTTGACCCACCTGTGGCCTCGATGGACCTCTCAAGAGATACAGATCCCTCCTTCATGGTACACAACTCTCGTTGGGAACCTGTATTTGGATCCTCTTCACTCTCCACAGGAGGGGGGTCTACCAGTTGTGGCCTTAGAAGGGGTCCACTATTGTTGTTCCTTCTCAATCAAGGGGTTTTTGTTTTGATTCGCTAAAGAACCTGGGTAATTTCATCGTGGGTATTAAGTATGCCCTAAAGAGGGCGCAGGAGAAAGCTAGTTTTGAGATCAGCCAAGTTAGACAAAATTTAATTACTAGGGCCCTTAGAGCAAGTCGATCCCCTACCTGATTCCCCCATGAAGATTCTTTCATTAAATATTTGGGGGTTGGGGGACCAAGCCAAGAAATTGGCCCTAAAAAGAATGGTGGAACTCAATAGACCTAATATGTCACTGATTCAATAGATTATGGGGAGGGGGGACTTAGTTATTGAAGAGTTGAGGAAGTTTTTGTGTAGCTGGAATTTTCTTGTAGTGGATTATGATGGAATGTTGGGGGGTTTGATAACATGGTGGAACCATAATATAACTCAAGTGAATTCCTTTGCAATGCCTCAAGTTTATGTATAGAGATTTACAGTAAGATTCTAGGGATGTTATTTACAGTGGTAAATGTCTATGGGTTGTATGAAGAAAGACTTCAATGTTGGGATAGGATTTTTAATTTTCATTGGTTCAACACAGACAACCTAATCATGGGAGAGAATTGCGGGGGGAAAGTGTGAGGGTTGATCGTCTTGTGTACTTCTTCTCCAATAGGCTGGAAACGTGTGGTCTAGCCGATGTGGCACGAATTAAACTGAATCTCACCTCGACTAATAACAAATATGGGAGGGTGGGAGTCTTCAAGAATTTGGACAGATTTGTGGTCCATAACTCAATTTTGTTGAAGGTGCCCTGCTATAGATCCTGGGTAGACTCAAGCAGATGCTCGGATCACTTCCCTATTTTCCTTGATTTGGATGTAGATGAGGCCAGGCCTGGCACTCCCTTCAAGTTTAATCTGGTTTGGTTGAAAGAGGAGATTTTATCAAGTTGGTAAGGGATAATTGGAATGCTTATGGTCCCTCCTCAAGCCTTTCTGTTGGTGAACAATTTGTGATGGATTTTAAAAATGTATTGAAGGGAGTAGTTGTGTGGGTTGGGGAGAGATATCAAACTTGGGAAATCAAGTTGGTGGAAGTTAAAAGGGAAGTAAAGGAGGTGGCCATAGGTTTTGGTGAATGGATACTCGAAGAGGACCAACGACTTAAATTGAAGGAACTAGAGGAAAAGTGGGCCAAGCTATTGCTGGAGGATGAGGAAAATTGGTGCATGGAGAGACAAGCAACGTGGATCGAGTTTTCGATCTAGGGGGGATAATAATACTAAGTTTTTTCACTCTTTCTCCAACCGTCGATGGAATGTAAATACTATTTGGGAATTGAAAGTTCAGGGGGGTATAAAGACAAGAGGTTTTAAGGAAGGGTTTTATAAGGAACCTGAGAGGGTGAACTTGACTAAGACTTTAAAAGTAATTTCTTACTTTCCAAGGATTATTAATGAGGATCTATACAGACCTATGAATAGGGAGGAGCATGTAGTAGTCCTACTTTCATTTGGTAAAGACAAGAGTCCAGGACCCAATGGGTGGTCAGTGGAATTTTAATTAGAATTATTTGATTTATTGGGTGAGGATCTATTGAGAGTGGTGAAGGAGGTAAGAACATCAGGAAGAATGAAAAAGAGTTTAAATCCTACTTTTATCGCCTTGATACCAAAATAGGATAGTCGATGGTCCTATGATGATTTCTGACATATTTCCTTGTGCAATTGTTTTTATAAGCTAATTGCAAAGGTGTTAGCACTGAGACTGAAGTCAATCATTTTTTGACACATTTCAGATAAACAATTTGGCTCTCTCCAAGGGAGACAAATCCATGAGGCCATAGGCATAGCAAAAGAAGGGTTACATTCTATAAAACTATCTTGTATGCCAAGAGCAATAATTAAACTTGATCTCTCAAAGGCATATCACAAGGTCTCTCAGCTATATTTGAGACTTTTGATTTTACATCTTGGGTTCTTGTTGCATATTGTTAATTGGATTATGAGTTATGTAGCTACACCTGCTTTTGTTGTCTTGATAAATGGTGTTGCCTCTAGGTTCTTCAAGCCTTCCAGGGGTCTTCAACAAGGGTGCACACTATCAACTTACCTCGTCCTTCTGGTGGCAGAAGGTCTAAGTAGATCCATTATGGAGACAAGGACGCAGAGATGTGTTCAAGGTATCAAGATCGGAAGGGAAGCTTTGTCTCATTTTCTTTTAGTGGATGATGTTTTGTTATTTGTTTTTGGATCCTACAGAGAAGGTTTACAGATCAAGGAGATTCTTCAGTTATTAATTTGGCTACAGGAATGGAGGTTAACGAAGCAAAGTCTGCTCTTCTTACTTCAAGTTTGGATGAGGAAGAGGATATTGAATTTGGCAGGTATTTTCCTTTGCAGCACATGGATTTGAATGAGAGCCTCAAATATTTAGGATTTAACCTTAAACTTGATTGTTATGGGAAGGTTGATTGGTGGTGGATGATTTCCAAAATTGAGAAAAACATTAACCTCTAGTGCAATGAGAGGCTATCACATGGGGGCAGGTTGGTCCTAGTCAAGTCAATACTAAAGGCTATACCTATCTACTTGCATACTTTGGCCCACATTCCAAAAGGAATATTGGAGAAGATTTGGAAGTTCTATTATAATTTCCTTTAACAGGGGTGCAGTGAATTCAAAGGGTCACATTGGGTTTGGTGGAAGAAGTTGGTTGGGCTCAAGGCTTTGAGACATTGGGGTCTGAAGCATATACACATGTTTGGTCTCTCCTTGGCAACAAAATCATTATGGTCAATGCTCACAAAGGATAGCCTTTGGAGTAGGATCTTGGTTCAAAAGTATATAGCAACTAACTCATCGGTTGACTAGATTAGAAAGGAACACAAATCTATTAAAAATGCATCTAATCAATGGAAGGATTTGTCTCTGTATTTTATTTTCATTGGTCCATATTTGGCTTGGCATGTGGGTGATGGGACACAAGTGAGGATTGGAGTAGATGCCATAATTGGTTGTAAGAGGGATATATTTCTTCCTGAGGAACTATTTCTCCATCCTAAGGAAATTGGGAGAGTGACCCTTAGTTCAATTAATAAGCCTTTGGAAACAAGGTTGAATGAGCTCAGCTGACTTAGCATTGAATGGTGAATTTATGAGACTTTGGGACCTCTTTTTTTATGAACTTCATACGGCACATATCAGACTAAGTGAGAATTATGATGAACTTATCTAGAGCTACAATAAGGTTGGAGGTAGTTACTCGGTGAAGTTGGGATATCAGGCTCTTTTTGCAAATGGATAGGGGGCAGTGCGTTGGTGGTGGAAAGCCCTATGGAAGGTGAGGCTTCCAACCAAATATAAATTGCTCATGTGGCTAGCACTTTCAGATAGGGTCTTAACATGGGACCATTTACAAATATGAGGAAAGGTGGGCCCTAGCAGGTGTCCCCTATGTAAGACCGAAGTGGGAACTAACTCACATTTTTTATGAATTGTACTTACTTTGTTCAAGTCTGGAAATATATTGAAGGATATTTAGGGTTTAGATCTCTATGGGAGGCTCTTAATATTGAAGCTTGGTTTCTCTCTTGGTTCTCAAGAAAGGAACTGGAGGTTTTCCGAGCAGTGCCTTACCTAGTTCTGTGGGGTATTTGGCTTGTAAGGAATGCCTCTCTATTTGAAGAGACTCAGATCCCATATTTTAAAGTATTTCCTCGGGTGATAGGGCAACTACATTTCTATAAAGAGGTTGCAAAACAATCTATCCCGAAGAGGCTAGAATATTTACAAGTGGACAAATCCTTTCCTGAGGACATTTTGATGGAGCTTGTCAAGGTGAAGATATGACTGTTGGTCTTGGTTTTACCTACTATATTTTTGACACACTTTTTATCATTTCCAAAAATATCTAGGAAGAGGAACTAACTTGGGAGAACTAATGGCTCTCTTCTACCTATTAAATTTTTTCTTGGATAGAGGTATAAATTCTCTACAAGTCTTCAGTGATTCTTTGATGGTTATTAAGTGGATGAGCGGACAAGCACAGATCCAAAATCTTGAACTCTTTTTTGTAGTAGAACAACTCAAGCTCATTGTTGGAAACTTCCAAGATCTTAGATTCACACATTTTTAGAGAACAAAATCAAGAAGTTGATAAGCTCTCTAAAGAAGGTTTGGAACTAATGGAACAATTTTGTCCTTTTTGAGAGCCATGGTGGTCAACCTATGATTCTGAGGCAGACTACTCTAGATGTTTTTTAAATAAGCCTTTATGTTTAAGATAGACTTTTAACTTGTCATTTGGTAGTACTAGAACACTTGAAGATGTCAATTTTGGGTTTGTAATATATCAGTCTGAGACTTCAAGAAGATAGTGCTCTTTAGGCTCTTTGATGGTCCTTGTTTATGCTATGATCTTGATATTACTCTCATTCCTCTTGAAGGAACTTTTTGGATAGTGTCAAGGCACCTTTTGATTGTAATTTGTATTCTTCTTGAATGAAATTACATTTTCTTCCTTGGAAAAAAAAAAAAAAAAAGGTGTCCCATTTTCATGCAAGGTTTTTCTTCGTCATATGGAACATTGAATTTTTCATGCAAGGTTTTTCTTCGTCATATGGAACATTGAATTTTTCATGCACTTTTACACTACTATCAAAGATGTTAAATGTTGCTAAGAACCTACACATTCCTTCAAGGTCGAGCAATAGATTGGACTAATATTTACATTTATAGTTAACCTTACCTAATTAAAGAGATGTTCCCTTATATTTAAAAGTATTTTCAATAGGTACTTCCTTGTATTTAAAAGTAGAGTCAATAATCTTATCTAATTGTAAAGTTGGTATTAATTTAGCATTCTGGGCACCGTGGACTATACTAATGTTAGCCTATTTAATGATATGATTGAGCTTTATTTTCATGAATAGTGTGTTATATTTATTTATGTTGAACTTGCATGTTTTTCTCTTGCCTTATCGTTTCTTCTATACTATTTAGATCATGACAATGTGTAATGTTTAGTCTTTATTTATTGATATTATAGACAAGTATTGTGATAATTGATGTTATGTTCATAAGATATATTTTGCTCCTGTAATATGTTCTCTCCTTTACTTGTTAATTTCTTCTAATAAACATGAGTGGAAATATGTCTTATACCCAACACATATTTTAAATAGGAACTCTCGTATTAGTAACATTACTCATAGGGACTAGCCTATTTTTGCAACTAGATTCACTCTTATTATCACTTTCCATTTTTCTCTTAGTACCTCTCTTCTCTCTCCACTACCTCCATCTATATAAACATCTTTGTATACAATTGGAAGCATGTTGGATGTTTTGAAAGTGTAGTTGGAGGTTGCCCTCTTGAAGTGGCTTGAGAGTGCTCTCTCTCAAATAGGGCTTGTTTTCTAATACAATTATCATTACTAGGTGTTCTATTTTTTCTTACAAGGTGTCATGATATTGCATTGGGCATTTCTAGCTTGAGACCTTAAGTGGTGCAATTAGGTTCACCACAATTGGTTGTAATTGCATGCATTTACATATCCATTTAATCGCACACATAATTCCTAAAGACCAATGGATCCGCATGCCCAAATCACAATGTTTTACCATGTGAAGCCCACTCATTCAGTTACAACAATTGGCTTGGCTCACACAAAACACTATGATGGCTTCAAAAGGATTTTTAAAAGCCATTCATGCAAAACCACATTGTCACCTATATTGGAATATATGTCTTTTTGTAGCCAACTTGACACTTGGATTGTACCTACAATTACCAATTTCATTTCACCCATGGGTCTAATTTCCATGGACTTCATTAATGGCTTGCCGACACAAACAATATGATTGTATTTTTGTTGTAGTTTGTCATTGCCCAAATTGGTGTTTTGATGCCTTGTAAAAGAATATCAATGCATCACAAGCTCCTAAACTTTTCTTCCAACACATGGCCACACAACAACTTGCCAACCGCAATTGTCTCATAGATTGATTCCAAGCTCCTAACCCATTTTTGGACATCTTTATGGATGTTGTTAAGATGCCAACTTTCTTTATCCACTTCTTTTCACCCACAAACATCTGATCAAACAAAAGTTGTTAGGCAAACTCTTACACATTCTCTAAATTTATCCCCAATCCAACAAATAATGGGATAAATGTCTTCATGTTATTCAACACTACGACAAAGTACCTTGTGCTTCTACCAAGAATTCTCCCTTTGATGTTCATTACAAGTTCCCATTAGTGGCACTACACCAGTATAAACACATCTTAACTCTAGTTCTACGAAGCGCCGAGAGGGATCAAAACTCTCGAGGTGCAAACCCTTCCTCCTTAACCCTTTTTAGAGCAAAAGATTAGAGCACATATATAATTTTCATTTACTTAATTTTTTATTATTATTATTTAAGAATGACGTGTCATCTCCACGATGAATTTAGGCATGAAATCACACATCAACCTAATATTGGGCTATAGAATGCACCTCTCAACGCAATGAACTCTTAATCACCATCCACAACACATCCACACCCACCCAGCAAAAAGAGTCCAACAAAGTCGCCCAATTTGTGAAGCAATTAGCAAAAATCTATACCTAGATCAAGAATATTATGTTCAAAAAACAAACCAAATATAAAGCGCTTCACAACCAACATCTAATTTTAAACAATTTTCAAGTGGATAACAAAGTTAGGTTTCATCTTGACAAACAACTCCATAAACGATAACATCAGAAAAGCCTATTAGATATAAGTTGTACACAATTCTACAAGCTTTTGTCCCTAATGCCTTTCGATAGGATCTTCCATCACATCTTGACATCCACAATGTGGTTAATTTTAATAATATAAATTATGTGAACAAGGAGATACAAATCTTACATGTGTAAGATACAATTTCATAAACACAATATCCACTCTCAGAGGATGTATGTATTGTTCAATATTAACTACAACTCAAAATCGACAAACCACGTCAATATTAGTAGATCAGCAAAAAGTTATACCATCTCAAGGAAATGGATTTCACGTGGAAGATTTGAAAACTCCCCACATCTTCACTAGAAATTAAATACAATTTCATCCTAAGCGAGGAATTGATGTATATACCAACTAATATCATATATTTTTATTCGTGTGCAAGTCATGATTAGCTACCCTTTAATACCTTAGGCAAGGCTAAGTTCGTCTTACATAGTAACTTAAATTTTTATTATTTTAATAATTTTTAAATGGGCAAAGACATGTCAATTTTTGTATAGAAATGAACCTCAAGTCCATACGAATGATAAGAATGTATTGTAAGTAATTATTTTTCATCATATTTCACTTGCTTGAATGTATTGTAAGTAATTATTTTTCATCATATTTCACTTGCTTCCTTTGTGCATTCCTATCCATTATTCTTCTTTCATGTCACCAAATGTAGTGCTTTAAAGATCAAATTTTTTATATATCCTCCTACATGCAATTTGGACCTAACTGAATTAGCACATGCTACAAAATCCTAATGTTTCACATGCAAACCTACATTGGTAATGATATTCCTTTGTCACCTCAAGCTCATGTATAAGATAAATTTCAAATGGGTTGCTCACAAAGAGTTTTATATGTGTTTTGGGCTCTGTTGAACGAGTCCAGCAGCTTTTGAAGATCTAATGGACTATAAGGTAATAAATGAATAACCAATTAATCATTTGTCACAAAAATGCAAAACATATATAATTAAAACTGAATTGAGATCATTTGAAATCCAAGGACACGTGGGAAATTAGAAATAGTTGATCTAACACTATGTACACTATACATTCAATATGTTATAACAAAGTAGAAAGTGTCAATGGATCATTCACAAAAAATAACTATATCTTCAATTATGACAATTTACTTGATGAGAAGAAAATCAAGACTTCATGCTTTCAACAACCCACTTAAAATATACAACTGCATTCATCAATTACAAATTGAATTGTTCCTAGATAAAGATCATGATTAAATATAATCATCAATTATAAATATATTTTTCCACCATGATGAAAGAGACTGATATACGCAAATTATGTATATGATAAAAGTATGTGATTTGTGAATTCAAAGTAATTTGGAAAAAGATATAGCAATTCATTTGGTACATAGATTGTCTCATAAAATTTGGATGTAAAGTAAAATTGTCAAGCCTTTTAGTTCTAAAGAAAGACGTAAGAAGGAATAATACCACACGGAGTTCAAACATGTAGAATTTCATATTGAGAATCAGTAATACCATCAAAAATAATTTGTGATGACTGCACCCAAATATGAATTTTGTTAAACTATACTAAAACTACACTAGCTAAAGCATCAACTAAAGCCTAGGTATTATTTTGTATAAGCCTAGGTAATATTGTCCTATACAAATATACTAAGACAACACTAGCTAAAGCATCAACTAAAGCCTAGGTAATATTTTGTCCTATACAAAGAAAGTAAGCATTGGTGCCTAAACGCTAAATTCCATGTGTAAAAAATGGTGCATTGGTGCCTAATCACTAAATTCCATATGTAAAAAATGGTGCATTGGTGCCTAACCGCTAAATTCCATATGTAAAAAAAATATGAGGCCAAAGAAATGGGCTCCTTATATTGGTTTTTCCTATTGATGACCATAAATAAAACCACAAAACCTAAAGCAACACTATCATTGGGTTCTATCGGTTTTACATTGATAATTGTTTATTATGTAAAGCAAAAGTTACTTATTAATATGAGATATGACTTATTAGTATGAGATATAGTTGATTTAGTATATGTTGGTTTCATTTATAGCCTATTGTCCTTCCAAGTATAGCCCCACTCATAAGAAGCATGATTTTTAGATTATAAAATTTCAAATAAAATAAAGCTATAGAATGTACCTAAACTTCTTAAACATATACATTGTTCATAAAATTTCAAATAAAATAAAATAAAGCTATAGAATGTACCTAAACTTCTTAAACATATACATTGTTCATAAAATTTCAAATATAATAAAATAAAGCTATAGAATGTACCTAGTATAGCCCCACCCACTCATAAGAAACATGATTTTTAGATTATAAAATTTCAAATAAAATAAAATAAAGCTATAGAATGTACCTAAACTTCTTGTTCATAAAATCTCAAATAAAATAAAATAAAGCTATAGAATGTACCTAAACTTCTTAAACATGTACACTGTTCAAAAAAAAATGCAACAAACCATTTATGTTTATTTCAACAAATATACTCGTACATACTCACCTAACTAATGACATCCAAATTGTTTGAACAAAATGCAACGAAGGATTTATGTTTATTTCAACATCAATATTCATACACTCACCTAACTCGAGACGCGTTTGCAGAATAGGGTTTCTTCTTGTCGAGCCATCCAACTACCAAGGTTGCATGTTTATGGCTAGGGAGAAGACCATAAAAAGGCAAATATTTCGAGGCAAGAATCCCTGTAAGAAGGCTCTTGGGTTGAGGTTCTAACACTAGTGCCTTAAATCAATCAAATTAACAAACTATGGGAGATAGGAAGAGACAAATCGTGCCTAACTTATTTGTTTGTTTAAAAGGCACAACGATATCTTTCTCCAAGAATGGACTTCAAGATTATGATCTTTCTTCAAGAATAGACTTCAAGGTTTTCTTTGTAAAAGATTCAAGGATAGAACTTGTGCAAGAATGATGCAAGGCATTTTCTATCCAAACCTCAACTTAAGAGCAATGTTCTCTTTTAAAAATTGATCATCAAACTAATCTCAAACGGTGGTTCAAATGGAAATGTTAAAACCCTAGTCCATCAGCTAATCTTCACGAATGCTTTGGTAGAAACTATGTTGTTTCCTTATTTTGTGCGACAGTCAAAAGATCAAACATCTTATTGCACCTCCCACTTACAAGCTCTAGTGTCTCACATTGCAACCGAAACATAATTTCATTGATTATTATTGATGAAACGGCTATCCATCCTTGAATTTCAAAATATTTGAGAACCGATGATGCAAAGCATATTTAAGGGTGCTTGAAACATTAATAGCTACAAATGGAAATAGGTATGGCAAAAACAGGTTAGTTATAAGAGAACTTTTGCATCCACTTAGGCTTGTGTGTGTGGAGAGAAAGAAAGAGATTGACCACTCCCATTTTTCCAAAACAAAAGCATTACAACCACCTTTGGAATCAGGTACCCGTGAGCTAATGGGAAAATATACTTACATAATTAATGAGTGCACCGGCTCAAAATAAAAAATGCCAGTCTTGCACTATCCTCCTAGACTAATCACAACCTATTCCTCTTTAATATAACATAAAATCAGGAAACAAAATAAGGAGATTTTCCCCTTAATGTCTAATCATATTTTTCGTTCAAGCAATATGATTTCCCACATAAATTTACCCGAACAGCCATAGATGAATTCAAAATCGTATATTTTGTGAAAAGTATAGAGGCTCACACCAATGCCCATTGCCAAATAAAGCAAATAACATTCCCATGTAAAGCAACTAAACTGGTGCTTCAGCTTTTAAAAAGCCAGAACAATGACTGAATTATTAAATCTGAAGCATACTGAACGTGCCCACATGGCCATGGCCATATCTTACAAAAAATAATACAGCCAAACCGAGAACATCATGCAGCGTGAAGATGATGTTCACTTCCCAAGCTATTAACATTCTTATTATAAGCAAGATTGAACTCAAAAACAGATTAAAAATGGACAATTAATCACTACCTATAAGTCGCTCATTAAGCTATTGAACACTTAAAGAGAATTTCTGCAGGTCTCTGGATTGCAAGTCATCAATCAGTTGAAAAGAGAGAAAGTAATCCTTCCCAACCAGACATTTCCATATGTGCCATCCGCGATAATATTTGCGGGCCATTTGGCATAAAACTCGCCAAACTGACAGAGCACGTATAGCTAATATATTGCTTGCATAGTAAACCCATAAGAATTTTACCAACTCCACTGAACGATGGTGAATTTAGAAGAGGAATACATTGACGTCATAGTCTAGGATAATTATTCCAAATCAAGAAATTCCATGCGTTTTCTCATAGATCCTTTCAAGTCTGTTGCATCTCTCTCTGCTTTCTGGGCCTACATACATGTAACAAATCAAGAAATTTAACAAGCTCAATAATGAACTTACGCAATTTATGTAAGTGTAGGCTTGGACTCCTACCCTTTTGATCTCTGTGGCAGAAACATGGATCATGTTAGCGGGAAGCTCCTCCCTCTCAGGATCCTGTATAGTATATTAGCAAACAAACACTGTGAATGTATGAGAAAAGGGAGAGACAAAATATATTTGTTTTCTGTAAAATAAATATGCAATCAAGCAAGATGCATTCTCTCTAGAGCATAAATATGTGATCAAGGACCATACCAGCTCTCCTATCAGAACAACATTTTCACCTCTAATCACATACAGGCCAAGAGGAAGATCACAGTAGAGATCTCCCACAATTATTCTCTCAAGAGCATTTTCTAATACAGCATTTGCTGCACCAAATTATATCCATAGATTAATTATTTTGCTGCATTTAAAAATTAAACAATGTGATTCAACTCACAATTTATCTCAACCATAGAAAAATCACACTCAAGACAGTCCAAGAAAAAAGAACTTGGGCACAAGGACAAACAGAACATACCAAATTGATCGAATGAACGAAGAATGCCAATGAGTTTTCTTCCATCTCGAAGCAAAACTAGTAACTTTTCTGCAACAAAATGTTTACACTAATGGTTAGCCTTATTAGTTTAGAACTATCACATACTCATTTCAAACAATCATCACATTCTCCAACAATATGTAACAGACCAAACAGTCATTACACAGAGCGATCACGCATAAAAGGGGATAAACCCACATATCCAGTAGGATAAAATTATATATAATAGATATACAAATGATGATTGATTGGCAGTCAAGAAGATTGTGTCATATACTACATAGGAGACCAGACTAATCTAAAGGGCATGTCCTTTCTTAATTAAAATAATTTATATAATTTATGTTTATTTCACAACACTCATGGAAATCATTTTATGTGATTTATGCAAGAGAACATTTAGAAAAATGCCCAGGGTTCAACAACAGCATCAAAAATTAAAGTCGTTGCAAAAATCAATTTCTTTCTGAGTTGCAGTTATGATCGAATATTCCCTTCTACAGTGTTCCACAGAATAACAGTCATAACATGTATCACTTTTACCCTAAGTTGCACAAAACTTGAAACACGTATGGGTTTCGGAAAAGGAAATGCCATGGGAACACAACCCCCCCGATAAATGGCTACATCGGGGAGACAGTGTACACACACACACACACACGTATAGAGAGAGAGATGGCCCCAAGGGATAGCTTGGTTGTTTTGACCATCTCTGCTAAGGTGTAATGCCCAAGGAGGTCATGGGATCTATTCCCATGAAGACCTGCAAGGTTACCAACTGTTATGCAGTAAGCAGTTAATAATGTCCTCCACATGGAAACCCAGGGAGGAGGGGGAAATCAATGGAATGGCTGTGGCATGGTACCAGCTCCTTCATTCTTTGCTTAAGTGCGAGACAGTGAGGTGAATTTATCTCTCTGCAAAATATATAGATAGATAGATGGATGGATAGATTTTTTAAGAATGATACACATAAATGACATTTTAGAAGCAAACTCGTGATGATTACATTATGCAATTCCAAAATACAGCGTTTATAGATAAGGCTATACATCCAAAACCAGCCTTTATATGAGGCTATATGTGCCAAAATATAACTTTAGCTAAAGCCTAATACATATCCATCTCACCTTCATCTTCATCAATAAAAATAGAACAAGATGCGTGTTTAGCACTAGATCATGAACTGAAAGAAGAGAGAGTTCCACTTCCACCTTCATCGCCATCAATATTAAGAGCAGCAAGAGAGCATTACACCTCTATATTCTTCACCCCTACAAGACAAAAGGTGCAAGATCAAATGCACATAAGGCAAGATCATTGGCCCTCTACGATCCCAACATGTGCACTTTATGGAATGAATAAAATCAACGGTGCTCCAGTTTCTTTCTACTAATGAAGATCTTGCCACTTGTGAGAGAGTCCAAGTAGCAAGGTTTTGCAAATACACACCATTTTCCCCATGGCAAGTCCACCATCGAAAGGACGTGCCAAAGTGTGCAGTGGAATGTTGAAATGGTTCCACCTTTGAACAATGATGGACCTCACAAGTTATGCAAAATCAGTATCAACAATATATAAAGAGAGGAAGCCTCCTACAAAATAATTTCCAAGGTTTTCTCAACCATGATATCCATGCCATCGTAGTCTCTCCCAAGAAAGGTTTTTCTATGTCTACCTGTTGGAGAAGCTCAAATGCAAGTGATGTGAACTTGAGCATGAAATCTATCTTGTTCCACCAATCCTCATCAATCAACAGCCTACGCACCATACTTCCCCCCTTTTAATCTACATGTCTCCACTCAACACAAGTCACATCCACCACCATAGTCACTAATGCAGATTTGACCTGAACAAGGCAGCACAACTTGATGAAGTTTGAGGCATATCTTCTCTCAACAACTTTTAACAACTCCAATTGAGAGTATTCTAGATATTGCTCAACACTAGTGGTGGTTGATGATGAATTGTCTAATATCCCTAGCCTACCCTGTAAGCTCTTTAATCCATGGAGTTTTAGCCTCAAACCCTGAAAATAAGGTTTAAATCATGGGCAATGCAAGAGTCCAAAAAATGTGATTATATTTACTCTTAACAACCAAGCCCACGGCTTTGCAAACAGGTGTATTATCCATGACAACTTGCACCATGTTGGCTGGGCCTACTTGCTCAATAGCAATTATTAAAATTTCAGCAATGAAATCATTATCTTTTACCACACCTAAACAATATCCCACCTTCAATAACATTGCTCCTTTCGGTGATGACATAATGACATTAACCAATGGGCCTATGCCTTGTATCCATCCATCCATCTAAGATAATGGAAAACCCCCGAGCTACTCCATGAAGAACAAATTGATCTTAAAACATCTTCAATGAGCCACTTCTCTTTCTTGAGAAAAATGGCTCGGACTTTTTCATAGTTTGGCCACTTGAAACCTTGAGGGATTGTGTTAATTTCTCTCACCAAATCCTACCAATAGGTAGACCAAACCACATTAAAAGGAATACCGCAAGCATAGATGGTCGTGGCCATTCTTGTCTCCGCTTCTATCCCTTGAACATTGAACATTTTCGCCAATCTGCTTTCTTGAGCTGCAATTGGAGCTCTTGTTGACTCTATTTGAAGTTTGAACCTGCACCTCACTACTCTTCCTTGCTTCGTGGACAATCCTCACCACCAACAGCCAAGCAAGTATTGCTACCGAGATTGTTTCTTTGATCTTTTAACTTTGAGCATTCTTATGCTCTTTGTAATACTAGGCCCTCACCTCTAGGTCTGTTGTATGTGCACAAACATCAACACCAAATCCCCCTTCATGCAAAATATGAGCCTTCACTCTTGTGTAAAACCCCTTGAAAATATTTTATATATTGCATAGATCACTTCCATTCACATGAACCCCCATTGGGCATTTGTTTCAGCTTGATAACATACTTCCAAAGAGGACAGTATTCATTTTGCTTGCTTGCTTGCTTTAGCAGGTCTAGAGACAAGAGAAACACCACTTTGAGAAGCTGTGAATGCTGCAAAAACAGTAAAGAAAGCTGCTCACCAAAGATAATGTTGCCCACAAGTTGCTGAAAATGCAGCAAAACTTGCCCCCAATGCCCCAAAAAACAAGTAAAACGCTTGTCGTTGTTGTAGGAAAACCTTGATGTTTAAGAAAGTGTGATGAATGAGTGAAAGGAGTGTTGAAATAATGTAACTGCAAAGTGTATTCTAATTATTATTGATATATTATTCATTGGATCAATCCCCATTGCGGATTGATCATGTCGGCTATTGTAAAGGACCAAATCCCCTTTTGCGGATTGGTCAAAATATAATTGTAATAGGCAGAAGAAGAAGTCGGCCCCAAAATATACTAAAGGTGGTTATAACCACCCAGAAGGAGAAGTCGGCCCTGCCAGTGAAAAGACACCTCCACACGTGCCAATGTTGTATAAATAAGGAGGCTAGCGCCTCAGTTAGACACACACTCACTTGTTCATTGAGAGACAAGTTTCGGAGCTGCAGTTGGAGAAGAGAGAGAGAGAGGCGCATCCTTGGGAGAGGACTTTCTGTATTTGTTTGAGTTATCTCTTGGCATTGTATTGGCTATCTATAATAAGGAAGTTTTGTTGGGTTTTCTCCCCCGTGAGGGTTTCCCAGGATAAATGATGTGTCTCTTGTGATTGTGTATTTCTCAGTAATCCTATCTTATGCTATTGTTATTTATTGAAATACAAAGAACTCTAATAATAGCTTAAAACATTAACATGGTATCAAAGCTAAGTTGAAGAGAGCATCTTTCACAAGAGAAAGTGAAAAACGTCATTGTTGTCGTGCATGCAAATTAGGGCTTTTTGTTGATGAAGTATTTCAGCCCTAAAACCATCTAGAAAAGTGTGCCCTTCCTCAAGGATCACCTTGGCATCCTCAACGCAACTTTTCAGTGACTAGATCTACCGAAAAGTGAAACCCTAGTTTTACAAAGTACCAAAAGTACCAGAGTACCAGAGGTACCAGAAAAACAGAAGCAGCAATCCAGAAATCCGCAAATCAAGTTTGGAGGAGTAAAAGTTGGATTTTCTCAAATCCAAACACACCAGGCTACTCGCCTCAGCCAAGCGCACCTCCTGGTAAGTTCAGAATTTGATTTTGAGCATTTTCATTTTTGGACATTTTCCTAGCTCCAGGTAAAAGATGTCTGCAAGCACTAAGCTTGTTGACAAGCTGGAAGGTGTGGAAAACTTCCGTGCCTGGAAGTATAGGATTGGTCTCATTCTTCAAGAGAATGACCTAGCAAGATTCGTCAAAGAAGAAGTGTCGGAACCCGACGATGCTGCAGAAAAAGCAAAGCATCAAAAGGACACGATAAGGGCCAAAAGAATCATTGCAGATTCAATCAAAGATCACTTGATCCCTTATGTTTCATCAAAGAAGACTCTAAAAGAAATGTTTGATGCCCTAAGCAGACTATATGAAGGAAAGAACATAAACCGGAAGATGAATCTAAGAACTCAGCTCAAGAATACAAGGATGCAGAAAAGGGAATCAATCCAAGAATATTTCTCCAGAATATCCCAATTCAAAGAACAACTAGAAGCAATCGGGGATACTATAGACGAAGACGAACTTATAATGACGGCCCTTAATGGTCTCACAAGACCTTGGGATGCATTCATCCAAACGATTTGTGCCAGAACAGAGAAACTAAAATTTGACTGTCTATGGGAAGAATGCATTCAAGAAGAAACAAGAGTAGCTAACCGAGAAGCGTTACTAGCAAAAGATGATGATCAAGCCCTAGCTACTCACACCAAAGGAGGAAGGAAGAAGTCCTACTTCCAGAAAGAGACTTATAAAGAGTCTCACCCCCAAAACAAATTCAGTCATAAAGAATCTCATCCAAAGAGATTCCAGAAGAAAGGACAACGAAAGGAAAGAGATTACTCATATGTACAATGCTACCATTGTGACAAGATGGGACACATTGCGAAATTTTGTCCAGCTAGACAAGAAGAATACAAGAGGAAAAATAAGAGGCACCATGCCCATGCAGTCGAAGATGAAGAGCCACCCACAAAGATGATAAGAGAACAGATTAAAGACTATGTCTTAATCTCGACCCTCTCAGGATCGGTAACACCTGGAGAGGACACTTGGCTCATTGATAGTGGTGCCTCCAAGCACATGACAAGTCAAAGAGATATTCTCTCTTTTATTTCAGAAAAGAAGTTTTCTCAAAAAGTGACACTTGGGGATGATTACCAATATCCCATCAAGGGAGTGGGAGAATCAAACTACAAGCTTAATTCAGGGAATTCAATGAAGATGAAGGACGTACTCTATGTACCAGGTTTGACAAAGAACCTACTCTCCATTTCAGCTTTAGAAAAGAAAGGCTTCAGAGTTGCCTTTATAGATGGAGAAGTTTTTATGTGGGCTAAGGGAGAAACCATAAATGAAGCAATCATCATTGGAAAAGAAGAAAATAGCTTGTATAAGCTAAAGGGTCACTCAGAAGCTGCCATGGCCCACACCATTGAGAATCCATGTGAACTTTGGCATAGAAGATTAGCTCACATCAACTACAAGGCGCTACCATACGTATGCAAAGCTGTCACAGGTCTACCAGAACTCACGGTTGACCATGAAGGCGTGTGCAATGGATGTGCACAAGGGAAGAACATCAAGAACCCTTTTCCGAAGAGAGACAGCAAAGCAAGAATCCTAGAACTCATTCATTCAGATGTGTGTGGCCCAATGCCATCGTCCTCCATTAGTGGGTATGTATACTATGTATCATTTATTGATGATTATTCTTGTAAGACCTGGGTATATTTTTTGAAATCTAAAGATGAAGTGTTCAGCAAATTCAAGGAATTCAAAGCCTTGATAGAGAATCTTTCTGAAAG
>ML776840.1:523596-553540 GCA_009831015.1 Picea engelmannii
TTCAGCTTTGACTGATAAGGAAGTCATGTTTGAATCTGTGCTAGATTAGATGACTGTAATCTGCAAAACAACCCTAACAAAGTGGATCTATGTAGGCTCAAGATTAGGTTCTTTGAGCTCTGTTTACACCCTTAGCTCTGATAACATGTTAGAATTAGGGTAAAAAATGTAGAACAATAGTATCTTTTTAAATTTAAGTGAACAAAGCAGCTAGATCTTTAGATCAACAGACTTAGAACACTTAGTATTTAGATCTAAGAGAGACAGTTATAAACTTAGTAAGGTTAGATCTACAGATCAGAAATAGAAACTCAGATCTAATAAACAAGAACTCTACTGATTTGACAGTGAACAGATCAGAATAAGACCAAACTATAAAATAGATCTATAACGCTAAACTCAAGATGATACACAGATCTGTAGATCTAACAACTAGTCTGATCATTAAATAATAAAACAGCTATAGAGGCAATTGTAAATTCAAAGTATAGCTTCAGATCTAAATAGTTAATACTCAATGTTAACTAGATCAAAACAGTACTGAAGTAAAAATCAAGTCCAGATCTGAAAGAGATTAGTAGGCAGCTTACCTGGTACAGCAACCTTACCTCTGAAGAGAGAACAATAACCATAGGAGATGTAGAACCTTTTAGTATGCTCAGACAAAGGTTCAGTTCATAGATCTACCATGGATCTCTTGCCAATGAATGAAGAATCTTTCTTGCCACCAAGAGAAAAGGGCCACAGGGAGGAAACAAAATCCCAACAGTGGTTATAAATGCCCAAACCCTCACTCAGAAAATCAAACAATAAAACCCTTACCCCAAGTAACTTTAGAAGAGGTTACAAAGGCACTGCACAGTAGAACTGTGGGTAAACCCTCATTACAGCTGAAGAGAAAACTGAAACCTATAGGTATGCCTCAGCAAGAATAAGGAAAGATAGCACCCTACAGGCTCACCATAATAAGTAGGCCGCAGACTAAGAGGTTCTCCACACAGCAGAAAGGAGAAGGCCGCACCTCATAACTCAGTCACAGCAGAAAAAAAAAAGGAGGAGGCCGAAACCTATAGACTGCTCACACAGTAAGGGTAGAGAGGGCCGCAACCTCTAGATTCAGCTCACAGCTAATGGGAGAAAGGAGCCGCACCTTCCACACAGCTCACACAAGGAGAGGCCGCACTCTATCAGTGCTCAAGGGGATCCGCTGCCACACACAACACCAACCCTGCAACAAAGATGGAACAAGCTGCAGCAAGGAGGCTCTTACTCACAACAAAGGGGCCACAGCAAAGAAAAACACCAGCAGAGGAGGGCCGCAAATGGAAGAGAGATCAGCGCTTACTCTTAGAGGCAAGGTAAAAAGTGAGTGAAAAGAGAAGGGGGGGGGGGTTTAATTTATAGTTTTAGGCTAGGGCAAGGGATTAAAAGAAAAGAGAAGCCCTATTCCAGAGGCTCAAAGACATTGGCATCTCTCATACCCTATTGACTGACATCATGTGCCTCTATGAGTCGGTTCTTGGCCATCTTCGCATAGTTCGCAGGATGTCAGATTTTATCAGGAGTACCATCGAAGTTAAACAAGGCTAACTCCTACCCCCCACATTGTTTGGGATCTATATTGATGAGCTAGAGGCCTTTCTCCACGAGCATATCCACGACAGTGACAGGTGTCTCCTCCACCAAGTTCTGATATCCATCTTGCTTATTGTTGATGACGTGGTCCTCCTAGCCTCGACTCCAAAGGGATTACAGACACAGTTGGATGCCCTAGCTCTCTTCTGCGATCTTCGACAGTTGACAGTCAACTTGGGTAAAACCAAGGTTATGATCTTCAACAAGTCGAAGAAGTCTATAGATCTTCATTTCTTCTTCAGAGAGGAAGAAATCGAGATCACCAACGCCTACACATACTTGGGAGTACGATTTACAGGACCCCATTTCAATTTACGACTGGCCCTCCAGCCTCGGATTGCCAAGGGTTGTGGGTCTTTAGCCCTTCTCAAGAAACAGTGTTTTCGCCACCATTTTTAGGACATCTCATCCAAGATGTCTCTCATGGACTCCCTTATCTGACCCATTGTTCTCTATGGCTTAGAGATTTGGGGGCCTTCCTTGCTGGAGTCTGATTGAGCCTTAGTGGAGAGAGTCCAAACCCTTCTCCTCCGACACACCATCAGATGCAAGCAGTTAACCCCTCATCACATCATCCTAGCCAAGTTTGGGGCTCAACCCTTCCGACTTGAGACAGTGTTCGAACTGGTCTCTTTTCTGCATTGCATCTGGGGCTTAGCTGACTCGACAAAGGGTCGAGACCGATACCCGTACTTGGTTTATTGCTCTTCTTAGACCATTGCCCTCTCTAACCTATTAGGCTGGGCTCGAGGTTGGTTTGCAAGGGTGTAAGATCTTCTAGAGTTTGTGGGCATTCAGATTGATCACCTCCCTTCATTTCAGTATTCCTTGGATGCACCTGGCCATCTCCCACCAACCAGACAAGTGTTGAACAAAATCATCAGAGATGACATTTATAAGCAGTTTATCTAGATCACTTGGGTTAACCCCCCTTGCAGGTTACGCCAAAAGATGGCCTTTTACGCTAAGCATTTCTTGGAGCTTAGGGATGGCTTCATCATTCGACCACAGTATACATTTCGCCACTAGGAACATGCTCTTCGCATTCCTCTAAGCCAATTAAGAGTGGGCTCTCATAGACTTCAAGTAGAGACAGACCACCAGATCGATCGACGAGACGGGATTTGTCAACTATGCCAACTATACGAGGTCGATACTGAGGAGCACTTCATCTTTTAATGCCCCATTTATTATGAGATTAGGTGGCAGTTTCATTGCTTATTTAGGAGGACTCAGACCCTCACGAGCTTCTTCAGGTATCTGGATCAACGGTGCTTAGCCTTATACATACAAGAGGCCCTCAGACTCTGAACCCATACTCTTCAGCCTCCTACGAGACCAGACCCTACTCGGCGAGATGGCCTCCTTCATAGTGCTACCCTGAGGAAGGGGCACCAAGCGACAGATCGACACCAGCACGACCTTGGACTCCACATCAGTGCAGACCCGTGGGACATTCCCTCATCCCACGAGATTTTAATGGCATCACCAAACCAAATCCCTTCCTAGGGGACGGATGCGATCCTCCAGACCTCGTCAGTGCACTACCTCTACCAATCAGCAGTGCAGCAGACGATCTAGGCACCCCACCAATTCCTCCTCGAGAGACCCGACTATACTCCACTTTCTTCATTCGACCTCAGATGGTAGGAGAGATGGATCCATTCCAGGACAGACCCACTTCCTTTCTTTTGGTTCCTCTTGTCCATAGATCTACTCCTATGCATCTCATCATTAGAGTAGGTCTTTGTACTCGGGGTCAAGTATTCTTCATGCCTCAGAATAGATCTCACCATCTACTACTCTACCTTATTACACTTTACTTTCTGCATCTTGCCTTTTATAGGAGACTTATTGGTACTCCTGCACTGTATTGACATCACTGTACTCCACAATCCCTTTGACCTACTTTTGTGGTCATTAGTCGAGCATTAATAAAATTATCTTTATCTTATCTTATCTTATCTTCTCCCTTTTACTTTATATAGGAGTGTCTTGTACGCTCCCGCATTGTATCAACATTGTTGTACTTAGCAGTCCCATTGATCTACTTTTGTGGTAACTTGTTGGACATTAATAAAATTATCTTATCTTATCTAATCAAAGTGAACTCGATCAACATCACCTTATCTATATGCACCATATTAGCAATTAATTGCTCCAATTCACGACCAACCTACCTACACTTGTTTGTCAAAGACTCCAATCAGAAAAACACTCCAACACACAAACATGTAGATCAACATTTGCTCAAATTTTTGTGCTTCATCATCTGCATAAAATTGCAATTGACAACACACAATTTCTCATTATTTCCAACAATAGTGACGAGAAGCAAGTTGGGTCGTTGAAAGTAGGGATCTACTATTGCCCCCACCAAGGTTTGAATCCTCAAAAGCTTGAAATGTTTCCCCCTCACAGATCAATGCACCCCTGCATTGGAGCCATTGATTAGTGGAAGCTATCATGGTTGTTAAGTTGGGCCAAAGGGTCACATACCCCTATAAAATGGTGTATGGAAGCACCCGCCTCTTGATAGGTGGTTAATGCTCAACACTTAGTTGAAGGAAGCTTATTCAAGTTTCCATTAATTCCAACAACTCTTGCCTTGAGTTCATTGTCGAGCACCTCTCACTTGACATCTCTTCTTTGTTGAGTTAATGTCCTTCGAACCACACTAATGTGACTCATGTGGCCATGTGCCTCAACTACAATTATGGGTTCACTATCCTAGATCATGGGGTGTACCTTGTCCTCCAACTCAAACATGGATTTATGGGCCTCTACACCTAATGAAACAAACATAGGCATGTGGGTTCTCTAATGTCTTCTTAATGCTTTAACTAACTAACAAGTGCTTCTCTTATGATTTGCAATAAAAAAACATATTATATACCTCCTAAGAAATAAGATACGTCCTAGACCACCACATACCTCATATCCATGTGTCAAACGCATGGATATGAGAAATATGTGGGTTCCACGTATCTGACATGCATGGGATACGTGTCTTGTGCCATAGATGTATCCCACACGTGTCGAAAACGTGAAACCCGTGTGTCCCCATGTGTCCAACAAGTAGCCCGCTAAACAATGCAGTAAAACAATTTTCTGGAGTTTTAAATGTGTTATAAAGGCACATTTGAGCCTACAAATCATTCAACATTTGATCATTTGATACAGTTCTATTTTAAAATGTTCAAAAA
The DNA here is from genome assembly GCA_009831015.1 of Picea engelmannii. Taxonomy (NCBI): domain Eukaryota; kingdom Viridiplantae; phylum Streptophyta; class Pinopsida; order Pinales; family Pinaceae; genus Picea; species Picea engelmannii. The sequence goes on from ML776840.1 coordinate 528,438, forward strand.
AATTACATCTCTATGTCTATATTTCATTTCTATAAATATTTTAAAATATATAATATATTAGATTAAATTATATTAGATTATTTACGTGCCATGTTTTTGGGGGTCTACGTACCCCACATTGGATACGCATATCTCACATCCTTGTGTCAGGTGACTTAGTGTTCCACATATAAGAAAATTGTGCAAATAATAATTTCATTTTATTAATAAACAAGATTACCTCGACATAGTTCTCGCTAGTTGCCCACACAAGCTAAGATCTCACTATCCTAGATCTAGCTTGCTCTCGGCTAAGCTAACCACTACCAATAGGTTGACAAAGAGAGACCACTAACCCAGGAGCCAAAAGAAAGTCCCTAACATAGATCTCTACACCAACATTTATATTTACACAATGTTACAAAGTGCCAAAAGAAGAAGGCAGAAAGATGTAAAGTTCTCAACGACCATCTTTCCAGTTAACCACTCAAATTGTTCCTTCTAAACCTGCACTTCAAATGTTATAAAGTCCCTTAACAAAGTGCAACCCTAGGGGCACTTATTAGGAAGACTGCCCAATGTCACCACGGCAAAGCGTCCTCTCACTTTAGGCCAATTCTTTTCCAGCACAGGGGGGGGAACTCTAGAAAAGATTGTTTTTGATGTTTCTTTGAAAAAAAATGGGTAAAAGAATAGACCAATGTCTTCCTAGTTGAGCTATGGAGTCAAGACTAATAATCAAGAGGGTTCAAACAAAATGGAAGGAGGCGTAGATGGGCTAGTTGAGCTATGGAGTCAAGACTAATAATCAAGAGGGTTCAAACAAAATGGAAGGAGGCGTAGATGGGCTGTCAATAACATGCTCCAACCAGCCACGTGGATTTTCTTTAATATGCAAAAATTAAGAGGGCCCTTCCAACAATGCACTTCACAACAATTACAAATCAGCCAGTGAATAACATCCAACCATGAACAAGAAAAGATAGCAACGGCCCTTCAATATGCAGAAATGACAGCAGCAATATCTATTTATTGAATAATGACAACAGCAAGCAATAAGAAGGGTTACACCTCAACCTTATCTCTTCTTATTGGAGCAGAGTTGCCCTTCTTCAAAGATTATTACAGCAGTTTTGCAAAAGTAACTTCAGACATCAAATTGACCCATGAAAATACAACGAAAAGATGATAAACCTCAACTTGAAATGCCCTTGACTTCTTCACTCCAGCTATGCCCTTGACTTCCTCACTCCAGGTAGATCTTCAACAAAGTCCCTTAGCTCTTCTTCACACTTGTTTCACACTCTTCACAAATGAAAAGTTTCTTTTATTTATAGATGTCCACCCTTGATAAACCCTAAGTAGGACGCTTCTCCATATAGGCACTTAGAGTTTGAAAAATCCACCATAACAATATTTAAATGCCAAGTGGGGGCTCTCCTAGAGAGAGCACACCTCACAAGGCACTTTCCCTTGCTTCTAGAGACTTCAAAACCCTAGCGCACCTCTTCTCTCCTCAACACAAGCACTCCACTACAAATGACCTTTTCTCCTTTGAAATGAGACTTGTATTTCTTATTTTAAGTTGGGTCATCTTTAATGTATGGGCCAACCTTCCTTGAATAAAAGTTAATTTTATGAAGGTCTCTCCTTTAAGTTGGGACCCCTCACACTAGGGCCAACCTCTCCAATAAAAAATGCAGAGCCCCAATTCATAATTCGGGTGTACATGGCCTCCTTTATGCTTGGGCATTCCTTCATAAGATCATTTATTACCCCCTCTTGTTTCTGACATGCCCCAGCTACCTTGTATGCATCATTCAAGCAGGTTTTGACTATGCCAAAGGTGTTTTAGACTATCCACAAGGGCATTCTCCTTGAAGCTCATTTTGGTTCTTCACTTTACCCAATTTGCACATCAAAGTTCCAAGTGGTAACACGTTCTATGTTTGTTGGTCTTTTGCATTCTCATCCATAGTTTAGCTTCTCAACTAGTTCATCTTCTTGATGTTTTGCATTCCTTCTATTGTTTCCTTAGTTGGATCTTCCACAAATTGGGTTTTGCATCTAGATAAATGGTGCTTGCAGTCCTTGTGGGATCATGCAAACTGCTACTGTGAACTTCTTTCATTTACAAGACATTTCAACTGTGCAGGTATCTTTGGTTTTACCACAACCTTTTGTTACAATTCTTTTGATTCTCTACAACTATCTTATGGCTTGTGTCTTCCTGCAGCCGCATTCCTCTGGGGAATCTTAAAACCTGCTTTTGCAATTTCTTATCTAACCATAAATCAGAGCTACAGACTTTTACCTGTCTGCAATTCTTTCTCCCACAAACTTTCTGCCCTACAAGTGGTACTTACATAGCCGCACATATTCTATGCTTTCATGGATCTATGCTCGGTTAAAGAATGGTTTGTGTAAATGGAAGATCGTAGAAAGAAGCAAAACGGAAAGATAAAGAAGGAATGAAAATTCACAAAAAGAAAATGCTAAGTCTGCAAAAGGAGTTGTAGAACAAATCCTATTTATTAGTTTGCAAATCAGCGGACAGTATAACCAAAGAGGCATTCCAGAAGAAAGTCAAATCCGGGTCCTGGATTTATTACTGAAGATGGACTACGAGAATAAAAGAATGGAGGTTTACAATCTGAAAATTCAGAAGATCACAATATGGAGTTATTGTATATGTGAATTGAGGCTTTCAAAACCATTTTGATAGATATGGCATTGATACACTTAGATTATGAAATCCAAGGATGAAATTTAGATTGTCAGCAAATAGTAACATTTCGAGAGTTAAATGGAACAAGGATGGTCCTCCCCTTGAGAGATGTTACTCTTGAGAATGCCCCCAAGGCATTAAATGATTTCATGAGCATTTCGTGTTTTCTAAGAGCAATAAGAGCATTCTCATTTTATTACAAGGATGGTCCTCCCCTTGATAGATCTTACTCTTGAGAATACACCCAAAGCATTAATGATTTCATGAACATTTCTCATCTTCTAAGAGCAGTAGGAGCATTCTCATTTTATTACAGCAGTACGGAACTTTCTCAGTCATCACCCAATGTGCAATTTAATATTTTGTATAGCAATAAGTACACTGTACTTATTTCAGTAAGAGCATTCTCCATTTTATAACAGCAGTATGGAACTTTCTCAGTCAACGTGCAATGTGAAATTCGATATTTTAAATAGCAATAAGTACACCGTACATTTTGTGTCATTTGCAACATAAAATTTACAAACTTAGAAGTCTGAGAAGATTTAACTTTAAATATCCTAAGATATACAGAAGATTAAACCTGGTGGGTTAGCTCAACCAGTTATGGACAATGTTGCTGGGCATTTGGCTAGCTCTGTGCCAGCAGGTGCCTGATTTGAATCCCCCTAGGTGAGACACACTAGTCCACGCCAACGGGTTTACTTGGGATGCCATCCACGAATGCGAGGAAGCATCCCTTGGGTTTCCCCACGAGGTTTTCCTTGGATATATATATATATATATATATATATATATATATATATATATATATATTATAGAGAGAGAGAGAGAGAGAGGATTTAATGAAAATGTCCAATTATGATGGACTTCTAGATTTATCTGCATGGTTACAGAAACTCCCAAATGTGCTCAGCAGGGATAGTCTAGTGATTTGTGTTCGTTTCTACCATATGGATGGGACAACGTGAATACCTGCTGGGTGCAGAGTTGTAAAGTGGCCATCCTAGCACATAACGTCATGACCCTTTTGGGTAGTGTTGGTCTGTAATATAAAAGCAATACTCGTCCCAAAACCCTATTTCTAACAAATGTTTTTGCAGCTTAGACGGTATTATTCTACAATATTGTCCATCCCAATGCATGGCGTATTTATAATCTTTATTGAAGGTCGTGCTGGCACCATAATGTACCATCTGCTAGTCAAATCTAAATCCCAAAGAAATGGCACAAAATTGTACCTAAATACTTCCCTGGATGATAACACTCCAGGTGATTTCAGGCAACGGGGACTCATAACACTTGAGGGCCACCTTGAACAAGTTCATAAAAGAAGTATATTGGGTATGTAAACTGCACTATTAAGTGCCATAAAATATCTTACATGGAGCGTCAATAACATTTGGAATTTAGTCATTCTCACTGCATCGCTACGGCTCACAGAATTCCTCATTATCCTCACTCAAATAAGTACAAAGAAGACATAAAATCGGCAAAGGTAACTTCTTGCTGGTAGATAGGTTGCATTAAGTCTAATATCCAGTTTTTCCATATTTTGAACTTCTGGCCAAACTCTGTCAAGAAATTGTGTTAAGTTAAATAAAATTGTCCAAACTGATTTTGAAATCTCTTGACACTTAAAAATACCTCTTGACACAGTTTGCAAAACTGCTTTACCTTCAATTTATCGTGGCAGTAAATACTTAACGCATTTTATCAAACATATCAGTCAGTCCAAATTTTGTCCTAATTTAAAAATTAGGTAAACAATAACTTGTTAGAATGACTGAACTGACTTCGTTGAAATTCTTTCAGCAATAATCTTAAAAAGGAAACGGGGTCCTCTTTGTCTTATATTCTAGTTGCCCTTGAGATCACTATCTGTACAACAAGGATAATGGAGAAAGTATCAAAAAAGTTGCATACAAATAAACAAGGTTTAAAATGGAAAAGAAGAACCAAGGCAAACTGAATTTTTTCTAGGTATTTGAACACCATTTTCTTTTATCGGAGACTACTGGGACATAACTGTCTGTTTCAGTGTTAACGACTCCATGGAAATCAAACTTACAACCAATCTTAATGAGTGAGTGCCATCCATTAACTACTAAACCAAGACCATTTGAGAAGAGACAGACTAGATTAAGCCCATGTAATAACCGCTAGACTAAACCCATATCCAAAAACACTAAATAGAAGAAACCCAAATCCACCGCTGGGCATTGAACTCGCACATGTTGTTGCCAACAATTTGGCACCTGCACCTACTAATAACTAGAGCAGACCCATGCCACAAAACACAAAAACAATGAAACCCAAATCAATCCATGGGGATTGAACTTGCAGCTATTCCTAACAATTTCCATCCGCTAACCTCGACAGCTAACACATGTCATGTGAGAAGAACACAACACAAAAACAGACAAAACCCAGATCCATGTATTGATTGTAGCAGAATAGGCGGACGGGACGGAGGCCAATATTGTAACAAAACGAGTAGTGTAAAAGAAGAGTTGGCACAAAAACCATAGCCCTAACGAACAGTGGTGCTTGAACAATTTAATTTGAAAACTTATTTACCGCAGAGAAAGAAGGAAAGTAAGAGAGAGTAGTACTTACTGTCTAGGTAGCTGGCGAGAGAAGTGGAGAGGAAGATGTCCTCCGGGCCTGCCCAAGACATCCCCTCCTCCTGCTCTCTAAATTCTCCTGCTTTGATAACGTTATTGCTATTGCTATTTGCTGCAACAACAATAATAGTAATAATACACTCAAACCTGAAGTAATCTGTCAAACTTGTTATTATAAATAGCATTGGCAGCGGCCCTCCTCTGTCCTTCCCAAACGAACGATCGGTCGATTAATTGATAAGCTGTGCTAATACGACCAGATCTTCTTCAAAAGCCCTATAACTAGTAAAATACACTTGTCAATCTATGTATTGGAAAATAGCCCCCTCAAATCCTCCCTTTGTTGCAGGAATAGAAGAGGTAAATATAAATATTAAATATCAATCACCCACAAAGTAGCTTTTCCAGCAACACTCGAATCAAAAGTGGCCCAACAGACGGACGGTCGAGCCTTCCTTCCTTCCTTGCAAATAAAAACGGGCAAGGCAAATCTATGTAGGTATATCTGCTGCTCCTCCCATGCCTTTGCCTCTTTCCTTCCTTCCAGTCCTTTCCACCAAATCTCCGTTCGACCTCCTGCCCGTATTTTCTCCTCGACAAATGCTCCAAACTATGCCAAGCTGGATTCCACATGGATACGAATGTCTTGCTGGCTACACGCGGCTCGGACAAGACGAGTCAACTAACACCAGTTGTAAACAAGAATATTCCATACCCACGTCATCATTCATCATCTTATTTGCACTCATATCGCTTGGTTTTGGGTTATTTCTTCTCATTTTATTGTTCAAATCACCATTTAGATTCTCCTCATCATCGCTAACATAGTTGCTTCTTACCTATGACCACAATGATAAGGTAAGTTAGAGGTGGTTTTACCTTGTAATACACAAAAACATGGGAGGTTGAGACTTTTTAATGGGCAAGTATTAGCCATTATTTCCATATCATTAACCTCCCACACCAATGCAAATGCATCATTCATTCATTACTAACTTTAGGTTAAATATTTGTTTATGTGTATCCATTTGTTAAGTATATCCTATTTCAAATTAAGTTTTTGGGAACTAAACTAAGTTGGTGGGATATGTTGTATTTTTTTATAATTAAAAAAAATAATGTATTTTATGAGAAATATATTTATGGTTTTTCAACTTACATAGTTTACATTTGAGTTTTGCAAATATAGAAATGGTATTTTTTTAGCCTATTACATTGAAGAATTTATTCAACTTAATTTAAATTAGAGATAGAGTTGTGGAGCTTATATTTTTTTGTACATGGGGTTTTGTTCTCATTGTCATGGTTTTCTATTACTCTCTTTATCCTTCATTGCTCCTCTCCATTGCAAATCTCCACGTGTATTAGATTGGACACATGCTTTGTAGTGAGATGTCAGCTTCCAAAATCATTAGGATTAGTCTCTTGACCTTGTATCTAATCATTCCTTCCAAGATTTAATAGATCTTATGGAACCCTTTAGGAAGACAAATGTCGTTCTTGAGAATGTTGTTATGTCAATGGCTCCTCAAAAGGGACGATTGCCTCACTTCCATAAGGTTTTTTCCCCAAGGAATGGGTTTCTCCTTCAAAGAGAAGTTTCTAAACTCGAGAACCTCCTCCCAACCCTTCTTGTAACAACCCATCTATTGATGATAACAATATGGTGTTATTATAAGCAAAGTTGAGGATCTTTCTCTTCTTCATTTATTGATAAAAAAAATGGCTAGATCCTTAAGTAATCAATCATTCAAATTCTTTATTTGAACATGGAGCAACATGATAATGTAAAAAAAAGCATTGTACCCAATGTCCTTCACAGATTGATCAAAGAGCCATGTTACTTTAGCACTCTCGTGAATTAATTATCCTCTAAGGGATTGTACGTTTTGTAATAATGTTCCACCCATCCAACATGCTTGTGAGTTTCGAGAGCACCCTCGATGAAGGGGTTCTAAGTGCTCCTAACCTATAGCTCACCACAGCCAACTCTAACCCAAATGAAACCTTGGAAGGCTAAAGGGCATAGTCTGTTTATCAACCAACCAAGGCAATGTGGAGAATATCGGGGATAATGCACTCCCTAAAGATCAAAGCCTCCCTTGCCATTGATCTCTCGATCAATCGCACCTCCACCCCTTAACCCAATACCAATACAAAATCCCTCCCTAAAGGACCCCTCTCTCTCCCCTAATCAATCTAATAGCATATCAATGACATCCACAAAATCACAAACTAGCATTGTCATATCCTCAATTTGCCAACGTCTAGTTATCGAGAGAGAAACCAATGTAACCTCAAGGCTCTCACTAGCCTCGTTTTTTTTGAAGGGGTAGAGGGGGAAACTTTCAAATTTCCAATACTTAATTATATTTTTTCTCATAGCTAAAAATATCTCCCTCCACATTGTTTCTTATTTAATTATTTTGAATCTGTAATAAACTCCATACACCACATGTTCATGACTTCCCATGGCTCAAGTGCCTAGGTCAAATAAACACAAGTGACGAAGAGTAAACACCTAGGCCATCATACCATGCTCATGCTCGCACACAAAGTAGTGACAAGGCCAATAAATTAAGGGGGTGAGCACTCCCTCCCAAAGACATTTCCTAACTCAACAAAGCCCTATGTGTCAGAATACATTCCCAACCGAGTATTAAGAGAGTTGAGTGCCCTCCATCAGTTGCCAATGTTAGTGTGTGATTGGACAATAAATAACCTCAAGATCATCACATATGCATGTGCATGCATACAAATTAGTCCACATTAGCATAAAAATATATTACCATATCAAAATACCATGTGACATCATGCTATAAAGGATGTATCAAGGTATGCCACTACACTCAACACACTAGCAAGGTAGTACAAGTCATTGTGCCACATAATCCAAGTGGCATTCACCAAGTAGGTCGAGGTATTATACTTTTGCATCATCAAGTTTGTGTTGTGTTAATCTTGAAGTTTGATCCACATCACGTTGAGAAAGAAGAAGATTGTATTCTTACTCAAGGGTTGATTTCTAAATTTAATAATGTTTGCTTGAAACTTGCTAAACTCCATGCTTAGATATCTATAGTTTGTGGCTCTTTCAAAGATATACTATGGTGATTTAACCCAATCTTGAGGGGTTTTTCATTGTGGAATTTAACTCCTAGGTAGATTAAGAGTTTCTCTTGTGTAATGAGCCTTAGTTTTTTGGTAGAGTTGGCCTTTTATGAAGCATTAGAAGCCAAGCTTCAACCCTTGCACTAAAAAGTTCTCTTCAATTCCAACATGGGTGTGGATGTTAAGCCTACCTCCAAAATATTGGCATTCAAAATTTTGTACCACCATTATGAATGTTCTTAGTGATTCCTTTCTTTGGCAATTGAGCAAGTGGATGTTCCATCTTCCATGTGCACTCTGCTATATATCAAAGTTGACCTAAGGATGGGTCTTCCTGAAGAATCCATTATTAAATGCAATGGTTGCAACTGGACTCAAATGTTGGAGTATGATCATATTGATTTGAAGAAAAAATTTAAGGGTTAAATTTCACCCATGGGCTAATGTTTCATGTTTTTTTTTCTCCGGAAAAAGATTCGCCAATCCCCATTTTTTCTAAAATTGTTCACCCAAATTCTATAAGTTAAAGCTATTTTACTTTAAAAATCACCAAAATTTTCTAGAAATTATATAAAATCCTTAAAAATTTGAACATTTTTACAAAATATCGGCGAACATTTTATTGTTGGCATTTTAAGAATTCGTAAGATTCGTCAATGTTTCTACACTTTAAGACAAGTATGATCCTTAAAAAAATCCTTGATTGTTTTTTATTACAAGTCTTATTTTGAACATGGTCCATACCAACCCATTGTGCAAAGGTAAAGGCTCTCGTTGCCACTAGTTTCCAAACAAAAAAGCACAAATCTTGTAAACCCACTCAGTGGAAGGGATTTATTGCAAACCACCATTGGGTGGAACCAAATTCTAAAGCAGTTTTTGAGTTTAGATTAAAGGTTGACCTCGTTCCCCCTTAAGAAGGGTAGGATGTTGTGTTGAAGTTTACAGACCCCGAGGAAGGATCAAAATCTACAACAAAGAGCCATTCTCTATGAAATTCATAACCTCATGGGAAGAATCTTATTCTCGTGAATGAAGGTTGGATGACATTCAATAAAAAAAAGGGTAAAAAAAATATATGTCAATGATGGCTTGTCAATTCAGTGAAAGTGGGGTGTTGTGATCACCCCACTAGGGTTCACGTCTATCAAATGGTGTTAGTGCTTGTGCTAGTACTTGTTGTGCACCCACACTTGCAAGAGTAGTTAGGGTCAAGTGCAAGTCCCAGGTGAGTTTAGTAGAATAGATATTATCACTCATAGCTCTTTAGTTAAAGGAATTTTATTTGAATGTTGTAAGTTGGCTACAAATCGTAAACTCACCAGGATTGGGGAAAGTGAACTTGTTTGTTGGGGTCCTACCCTAACCTCCCTACTCTAGGCTACCTAGGATTTAGTCAATTGTTGTATGCAACCATCCTCTTTGAATAAGGCCCATTAGACAGTAGTGGATAGTTATTTATTGTAAAAGGGTCTACTTTATAAGGCCCAATAGGTAGTTGGTACCCATTAGTGACAAGACCAATAGTAGTTATGGTTTTTGCTATTGAAAAGCTATTTAAATATATAGGAGGCTATGGAATGCTTGTCTTGTGTTGTAGTATTTGGAGCTCTACTCGATGAAAGGTTGATCCACCTTAAGAGGCAAGTGAACATTGTTTCCTTCTTCTTATTATCATAATACAAGGGTATCTTTTACATATTTCATCTTATTGTCTCTTGTATCTAGTTATTGCAATTATGTTCTATATAAACTTGGTTGTGTTTCAAGTTTAAGGGTCAAGGAACATTACAAGTGGTATCAGAGCTCTTTCCTGAGCCAACACACCTATGTATTTTAGTATAATTTTTTTCAAGCTAGAGGCGTATTCCTACTTCTTTAAATGACACGGTGATCTGTTGTTCAGTGAGTAAATTGTGATCGGGAAATAATACACATAGGAAACATAAGTGGAATCACTTTTTTGAAAACCCTTTGTAACCTCTATCGGCACCCCTTCGAGTAGTATCACATTAGACAACACCTGTATACAAAATTTCACTTCCATGTACCTTCGGATATATCATAAGTCCCCTAAGTATACCTGAAACCAACTCTAGATCAATCGATGGCCATCTTGTTGTTATAGTACACCAAGAACAACACTTCAGGAGATCATTATTAGTATCTATATAGTTGGGTTGTACGTCTAAGGGCACGATCAACTCTCTTTAGTTAGTGCCCTAAGATATTGGGCCAAGTACCACTATTGGACCCTGCAAGTATATCAAAGAGATATAGCACCTAACACTCCTTTGTTCTAGGACCCTGCAAACCCTAGCTTCTACAGTCAGCTGGTGAAATTCCTGCATCTAGAGGGAATTTGGAGATTTTGTCACTACAGTAATAATCAACCAATAGTAATACTCCCACATGAGTGGTACTTTGGAAAAAAAAAAAAAAATATGGGTCCTACCAACACCATTATGGGAGACCTATCTCAAAATATTCCTTATGTCATGCTAATCGTGTGGGTATACCTCTTAAGTAACCCTTTTTGTGTGGACCCAACAATACAATGATTCAGGGTATATCTGAACAAACTCCTTTCAAGTCACTTATTAGAGTGAGATAAGTTGAGAATAACACTTCCACAAAATATTTGGTGGTCCCATGGTTCAGACTTGCAACATGGCCAACTTGGAACCAACAATAGGCCCAACCTGCTAAGCACCAACTTCTAGAAGACAAGGTTGATGGGATTGAGTCTACATTCAACATTACAAACAAAATAATGAAAGCCTAAGTTGATCTTGAGATTGTTAGGTGCCCACTTGAATGTCGATATACCAAATCCAAACATTGATCCAACCAAGAAGGAAACCCCAACCTATAAAGTGCAAGACACACACATGTTGCTTTAGAATAACCCCCACCAACTCTTTTAGGATCACAATTCCTGGCATCATTTTCCAAAGGTTGACATGAACAAATTTGGTGGGTCTGATCCCTAGGGGTGGGTTACCCAAATGGAACACTTCTTTCTCTATGGAATTATTGATGACCTACAAAAAGTAAAAGTGGGGGTCTTATATTTGGATGTCAAATGTTGTGAGTGGTGGCAATGATATAAGAAGGCTTGTAAAGGCTACATTGCCTCGACCCATTTTGTGCAAGTCATTTTTGCATGTTTTTAACCTAACACTCACCATTTGGGATGCATGACAACATTATGCCAAACCGACACATTTATGTACTATATTACTACCTTTGCACAATTGGAAATCCACACAAAGGACCAATTTGATTCATTTTTTAAAGAATGTTTCATTATTGGTCTCTAGGAAGCAATTCAAGCACACATCATGATGCAACACCCAAAAACGTGGTTGGAAGCTTGTGATAAATCTAAAGAAGACAAGATGGTGATCAATGCACAAACTAAGACACCTTTATTCATCGCTCACCCTAGACCCCATGTGCAACTATCCTCGATTCCTCCAACTCATAGGTCGTCTAAAAAATCCCCAAGTTATCTATGAAAGAGATGGCAGAATGCCAACGCCTTCATATTTTCTATAATTGTGATGAGTGACATTTCAAATGACACAAATGTAAATAAAAAAAAATATTACAAATGTAAAGAAAAAAAAACATTTTATATGGATGTCTCCCCACACAACAACTTAGAACACACATATGCTAAAGACTCTCCTGAACCTGAGTTTGACAATACCACACCTCCAACATAAGAGGAAACCACTTTCCATGCATTATCCACTTTATCAGCACCCCAAACATCAAAGTTGATTGGTTATATCAAGAATTGCAAAGTGATCATATTGATTAACAATGGAAGCACCCACAATTTTATTCATACGAGAATGGTTGAGGAAACCCATTGTCATGTTTTCCCTATACCTAATTTTCAAATTATGATTGCTAATTGAGGCATGATGAAATGTGGTGATCAATGTGAAAGTGTGAAACTCCAAATAGGTGAGTATCATCTCAAAACCCACATGTTTTCTATTGACATGGGTGGTTGTTGTGAATTTATCGGGGTAGAATAGCTACATAATTTGGGACCTGTCAACATGGATTTCAAGGATTTATACACGAGCTTCAATAAGGAAGGGCACAAACATACCCTCAAATGGATTACATATAGTTCCCCTGAAATTATCACTTTTCATCACATGGAGAAGTTATTGAAGAAAGGCCACTCAGACGGTTCTTGCGCAATTCAATGCCATACAAGTAGTTGTCACCCCCCCCATAGGAGATTCACCCTATTTTACAGTTAGTCCTCTCCAAACATCAATATGTATTTGAAACACCACAAGGTTTACCACCCTCACGAGGGGAGCATGTTATGAACTAAACTCAAAAAAATAGCCAATGAATAATCCACTTTGAGGGAAAAACCTCCTTTTACAATATATGCAATGCACAAGACAAGATGAGATGCCTATACAAATGAATCTTTTTTATTATAAGTATGAGATAAAGTGAGCATGATGTAACCTAACCTAATCCGACCTAACCATAACTAATAATTATCGAGATGGATGTCGGTGGCCTCCCACCTATTCCAATTGGCTCATTTTGGCAGTTTTCCAGTTTGGCAGTTTTTTCCCTAATTTTCGGGTCCCTGACTTGCAGGGTCGTTTTGAGGCCCTAACCAACGTTTTTTAGGGCTCACCACAATCAGAATGACCTTTGATAGGTATCAAAAAAATGTGTAGTCCTCGGATAGACCTTTCCAACGGGCTATCGTGCGCCTAGAGCGACGATCGTATGCAAAAGTTACGACCCTGGGAAGTTGATGTACTAACTTACCCAAACGACGCCCACATGACTTTTGGCGCTTCATCTCCTAGGGTTAGGTTTTTTGGATGTCTATGGTTTTTGACATTCCTGTTTATTGTAAAAATGCCTTCAGAGCCTCATTGTAATCATCTTCTTGCGAATGAGTGCAACCGTCGCATCATTTCTCAAAGATAAGCCGCCACCATTCTAGCAAGCTTGTTTCCACTGCATTTTACAGTTTCAGCTTATTTCCTTATTGAATAGAAACCAATTTTACTGTATATTTGTTATTCCGTGTTAAGCATATTTTGATAATAATTTGTATTCATTTCATTCTGCAAATATATTTTGTATCAGTGGTATCAGAGCGGTCTGGTCCTTATCATTCTTAATGCATGTCCCTAATGAGGTCAGGGTACAAAGAATTGGGTCTCGAGCTTGTTTCTCTTGAGGAAAAAAGCTCTTGCACGCCCAAACGACCTCTCATGGCAAAAGAAAAGAAAGACGACGGAACAGGAGATCCCTTCAAAATGTTGCTCGAGGAAGCCCTCATGCAACAAAGGAATGAGATGATGGATAGTTTTGCGCAAATCCTTCAACGACTACTAATTGGCAACGCATCTTCATCAAATGGAGGCATCGCCCCCTTCAAGGTATAAATCAACTTCAATATTCCCATATTTGAAGGTCAGATAGACGCAGATAAAGTAAACAAATGGTTGAATTTGCTAGAAGGGTATTTCTTTGTCCATGACTTCTCGAATAGAGAAAATATTACTTTTGCGCTCCTCAAAGTCCTCCCCCATATCAAAGATTGGTGGGAAACTTTCTGTGAGCAAAAGGAAACAGAGTTACCCTCATTATTTACAATCACGCTCACCTAGGAGTCCTTAAGGGATGTTATTAAGGAACTATACTACCCTGTTGGAAGTTATGATGACATGTACACAAAATGGACCACGCTGCGGTAGGAAAGAGACCAAGCGGTGCCCAAGTTCACAAATATCTTCCATACCTTGCGCACCAAGTTGGGTATCAAAGATTCTGAGTGACATCTGGTGCTCAAGTATCGTGGCGGTCTGCATAGATACATCCAGGCCGAAATGGAGTTTATGGACATCTCATCCTTGAGCGCGGCCTACTAATATGCCATAAAAAATGAGCAGAAGCTCAAACAAAAGACGCAGCAATTTGGGCCTAGGAACCCCTCACAACAAAATCCAAGAAAGGGCGGGCCCAAATCGTAGAACAAAGGACAGGGAAAAGACAGACAACCTTAGGAAAACTAGTACAGGGCGCAAGCAAAGAAGGACATTAGAAAGATAAAGAAAGATATCGGGAAGTGGTGAGACTTCCATAAGAGCCCCTTGCATAACATTTTTGATTGTCGCTCAAAGCAGTTGTTGGTGGGTGAGGTGAAAGCCTCTAAATTAGATGCAGGTTCCGACTTTGAGTCAGAACCAAAAAGGGGGAGACAAATCATAGACGCAGAACCTAGTGTTATCGTTGCTACCACCAAGCTCCAGCCCGGTGAACCAAACGAGCCAGAGGAAGGCGAGCGCCTTTTTCATTCATAGATGTGGATGAAGGGTACCCCGCTACACTTTATCATTGATAGCGGTAGCCAGAAGAACCTCATCTCAGTAGAGGTTTTCAAGTGACTCGCCCTGCCGACAACATCGCACCCGCATCCCTACACCATCGGATGGCTCTGCTAAGGAAGCGACATCCGCGTCAGCCAACAATGCCACCTGTCATACGACATCAAGCCCTTCAAAAACGAGGTATTGTGTCATGTTGCCCCTCTTGAAGTTTGTAATGTTCTTTTGGGCCAACCATATTTATGGAAACATCATGATGTAAATGAGTCTAGGCCTAACAATGTTATTATTACTTTGAACAATAAATTGTATAGGATACCCGAGGTAGTCCCACCCATTGTTATTTCCTTGATCTATGCCAAGCAATGAAAAAAGGCCATCTCTCATACAAGGAAATTTGTCTTCTTCGTGATTCGCTCTCAGAATGAGCGAAAGATCGCAACCACATCCAGAGTCTCTGCAGTTGACCTCTCCACACAGCATAAGCAAGTGGATAAGGTTGTGGAACAATACTCAGATATCTTCTCCTCACCTACCGGGATACCTTTGCACTGTCAGGTCAAGCACCCCATCGATTTGACCCCGACGCACCGCTGCCCAATGGGTCAGTCTACCGCCACTCTCTGTTAGAGAATGAGGAGATCAAGAGGTAGATCCAAGAACTACTCCATAAGGGATACATCTGTCCCAGCTCATCACCTTGCGAGATCCCAATCGTGCTGGTACAAAATAAAGATGGAACCTGGCGACTCTGCATTGATTATCGGGCCCTGAATAAAATCACACTCAGAAACCGGTACCTGATTCCCCGAATTGACGACCTCCTTGATCAACTCACGGGGGCCAAATACTTCAGTAAGATTGATCTAAAGTCTGGCTACCACTAGGTCCCGATAGAACAGACAAATGTATCGAAGACCGCCTTCAAGTCAAAGGAAGGAATTTTTGAATGGTTGGTCATGCCTTTTGGTTTGACAAATGATCCAGCCACTTTCATGAGGATGATGGATGATATCCTGTGACCATTGACCAATACTTTTGTAGTGGTGTCTTTGGATGACATCCTCATTTACAACAAGACTTGGGCAGAACACTTGCAACATATTTAGCTGGTTCTGCACACCCTGTGGCAGCACCAGCTCTACGCCAACTTGGAAAAATGCTCCTTCGGCATGGACAGGGTTCATTACCTAGGCTACATCATTGATCAGCATGGCGTACATGTGGATCCAACCAAAATCCAAGTCATACGTGACTGGTCAGCCCCAACCACACTCACTGAACTTCGAATCTTCTTGGGCCTTGCCAATTTCTACCATAGGCTCATGTTGGGATTCTCCCATATTGCATTGGCCCTTAGCCAAGTAACCACGGGTGGTGGTAAGGCGATATTTGTGTGGGGTTGGTCCAAACAATAAGCATTCGATGATTTGTAGCAGCGCTTGTGCTCAGCCCCAATACTTTCACTACCAGACCTACAACAACCCTTTGAGATCGAGACAGATGCTTCAGACTATGTTGTGGGCATCGTTCTCACTCAGCATGACCACCCCGTGGCCTATCATAGTGAGACACTATCAGATGTTGTCTGTAAGTACCTTACTTACAACAAAGAAATGTACTCCATTGTGCAAGCCTGCCGCCAGTGGAGACATTACATTCTTGGGAATGAGACAATCATCCACACTGATCATAAGCCACTGCAGTTCATGCAGACACAAGGCAAATTGCAGAATGACCGCCATCAGAAGTGGTCCACGTACTTACAACAATTCCACCTCAACCTCAAGTATAAAACATAAAGCACCAACCGCGTCCATGATTGCCTCAGCAGACCACCAATCGTGACACCTACCACGGTGCTAGACTCTTGCGACCATGAGACCTCTGGATGGCCCCGAATCTATGAGACAAACCTGGAGTTCACCACCACCTACCAAATGTTGGGCGCAAACGCAGTTGTCGCTAATTTCCATTTTCAAGATGAGTTGTTGTGTCGTCTAGGCCATATTTGCGTTCCATCAAGCGAGTGAGTGAAGTTGATATGGGAAGCCCACTACAGTCGGGTGGGAGGACACTTCGACATCGAAAATACAGTGGCAATGTTGCAGAAACATTTCTATTGGCCGAAACTTCGACAGGAGGCCAACAAGTATATCAGGTCTTGCACTGCCTACGCGATTGCCAAACCAACCACTAATAAATAGGGCATGTACACCCCTCTGCATACTCTCGACAGGCCATGGGAATCCATCTCAATGGACTACATGTCGGGCCTCCTGTCCACCAAGCGGGGCAATGACTGTGTTTTTGTGGTTGTGGATCGCTTTTCTAAGATGACGATTATGGTTGCCTGCAAGAAGAGCATCACAGCAGAGGCCACTACCAAGCTCTTCTTTGAACGAGTCTAGGTACATTTTGGAATCCCACAAACCATTGTCTCAAATTGGGATATTCGATTTCTCAGTACATTATGGTCAAGCCTCTGGTCACTGCTCGACACCAAGCTCACCAAATCCACGACCTTCCACCCCCAAACAGATGGCGAAATTGAGGTCGTAAATCGAATGATCGTGCATATCCTGCACATCTATAATTCCAAGCACCCTCGCACATGGGATGAGAGTCTCCCTATGTTCAACATAGCTACAACCGAGCCCTGCATAGCTTAACTGACCACAACCCCTTTCAGGTGGGGTTGGGATTCCAACGATTGGGTTTCATAGATGTTGCACTGCCCCTTGTGGTCACCTCGATCGACTGATCTCCTGCTCCAACTAAAGTTGACAAAGCCTCTCAGTTCATTGTGCGGATCCAACACATCCGCCAACAGGTTCAGGATATCCTATAGAAGTCCAATGACAAGTACAAGCAGAGCCATGATCAACATTAGGTGCCACATAAGTTTCAGGTGGGTGACAAAGTTTGGTTGCACTTGTAGAACGAGAGCCTTACAAGACCCCATCAAAATCTTTTCCCACTCTATTATGGGTCATACACCATCATCAAGGCTATGGGTGATAATGCTTTCGAGCTCAACATTCCTCCTTTCCTTGGCTTGCACCCAGTGTTCAACGTGGATATCCTTCAACCGTATTTCCCACCATTATTGGACACCTCAGAGATAGTAGAACAACTGACACCCACATATCTCAACCCCCACTCCATACAACAAGAATCCAGTAATCAATTTGTGGACAAAGAGATAAAGGGCATTCGCTAGCAAATGATCCAACTTTATCGAGTTGTCAAAGCAGGGCAACTCCTACACCAAGGCAAGTGCCTCACCCGGGGTCAAATTCAACAGAAATTTCCTCATTTGATGGGGGGACTCAATGCAATGGATACTAGTGCTTCCTAATGGGGGAGGATTGATCCATATGGATGTTAGTGGCCTCCCACCTATTCCAACTGGCTCATTTTGGCATTTTTTCCCCTAGTTTTCGGGTCCCTGACTTGCAGGGTCGTTTTGAGGCCCTGAACAACCATTTTTAGGGATCGCCACAATCAAAATGACTATTTATAGATAGCAAAAAAATGTGTAGTCCTCAGATAGACCTTTCCAATGGGCATCGTGCGCCTAAAACAGAGATCGTATGCAAAAGTTACGACCCCGGGAAGTTGATGTACTAACTTACCCAAACGGGGCCCGCATGACTTTTGGTGCTTCATCTCCTAGGGTTAGGTTTTTTGGATGTCCAAGGTTTTTGACATTCATGTTTATTGTAAAAAGACCTTCAGAGCCTCATTGTAATCATCTTCTTGCAAATGAGCGCAACCATCACATCTCTTCTCAGAGATAAGCTTTTATAGGGACCTTAACATAGCCCCTCTCTTTTTAAAAAATATTTTCTCTCAAAGCTTGTAATTGAGGGTGTTTCTTCATGAATTGCTCATTTTCCCATGCAACTTCTTCTGGAAGCACATTACTCCACTTGATTAGGTACTCCATAATGTTTCTATTAACTCTGAAGAGATATAGAACATTGATCTATAACTTTTTATGGTTCAAGAATCAACTTCCCTTCTTCATCTATTTTTGAAGGTTGTGTTTGCACTAGCATAGTTTGTCCCAAAACCTTTTTTAGGTAAGATAAACAAAAAACCTTATGAATGAAAGACCAAGCCAAATCTAACTCATATACCACTTGTCCAATCTTGTGAATAATCTCTTAGGGTCCATAAAATTTTGGAGCTAATTTATGATTCTTATTTTGTTTTAGAGTAGATTGCTTATAAGGTTGTAGTCTAAAAATACCCAATTACCCTCCTCAAATTGTCTTTCACTTTGGTGTTGATATGCTTGTTGCTTCATACTGTTTCGTGTCATTTGAAGGTTTTCCTTAAGAATTGCCAAAGTTTCTTTAGTCTTCTCCATACATGACTCTATTGCTTGCACTTTAGACTTGTCCTGCAAAAAATATGAGATATTAGGAGTCAGATATCGATAAATGGCTTCAAATGGGGACATCTTAGTAGATGTGTGATAGGTGGTATTATACCACCATTGTGTTAAAGAAATTCACTTCACCCATTGAGATTGCTTGTCTGAAGAATAGTAATGTAGATAACCCTCTAAACATTTGTTAATTATTTGGATGATATGTTGAACTCAACGCTATTGTTGTTCCACTCATATTCCATAATTCTTTCCAAAATTTTCTTGTGAATTTTGGATCTTTTCCACTTACTATTGCTTTAGGAAATCCATGAAGTCTATGAGTTTCCTTCATGAACACTTATGTTACTTGACTTGTCGTATATGTACTTTGAACTCCACAAAAATATTCATATTTTGTGAGTCTATCCACTACCAAAAAAATGACACCTAAACATCTTATTTCGGTAAACTTGTAATGAAATCCATTGATATATCTCTCCATCTTTGATTAGGTATGTGTAAAGGTTGGAGTAAACCTGAAGCTTTTATTGTCTCTCCTTTATTTCTTTGAAAAACCAGACATTCTCTTACAAAATTTTGAATATATTTCTTCATTCCTTCCCCCAAAAAAATATTTTTTGATCCTTTGATATGTTTTAAGGAACCCTAAATGTCATGCCAATAGAGAGTCATGGGACTCTCTTAATATTTGTTGTTTCAACTTTGATTGAGGGCATAAAAATATTATACCTTTGTACCAAAGGATATCTCTCTTCCACTCCCAATGTTCTATAAAGTTCATCCCTTCCTTTATACATTGTATTTTCTATCTAGTAGTATTATCATTTTTCCATTCTTGGCGAGCTTCTTCCAACCATGCACGAATGGAAGATATAATGGAATATAAACTTGAGGCTTCTTCTATTTTGGAAAGGGCATCTTCTACCACATTATCCTTCCCCTTTTTGTATATTATTTCAAAATCAAACCATTTAATTTTTGCTACCCAATTTTGTTTCCCTTGTGATGACAATCTTTTCTCCAAAAAGAACTTTAGGTTGTCATGGTTTGTCTAGACTTTAAAATGTCTCCCAATGAGATATTGTCACCATTTTTTATTGCATGTAAAATTGTCGCCTTTTCTTTTCCATATGTAGATTTCACTAAGTTGTTTCCCTTAAATTGTTTACTTTTAAAGGCCAATGGTCTCCCTTCTTGCGTCAATACTGCTCCAATTCCTTGTCCTGATGCATCACATTCATCTATGGATGTTTTACCAAAATCAGGTGTTGCCAATACTGGTGTAGAAGACATGACATCCTTTAAGAATGAGGATGCCAAGGTATTCTATTCCTTCCACACAATTGGATTTTTCGTCAAGAGAGATGTGAGTGAGAATGCAATGCATGCATAATTCTTAACAAATTTATGACAATATCGTGCAAGACCCAAAAATTCTCTAAGATTCTTGATGTTCTTAGGAATGAGCCATTTTTAATAGCTTGAATCTTTTGAGGGTCCACCTTAATCCCTTCCCTTGAAACAATATGGCCCAAATACTCTACTTTTTGTTTCCCAAAAACACATTTGGATACTTTTTACATATAATTGATTGTTTTCCAAAATTTGTAGGATTGTATCCACATGTTTAATGTGCTCTTCCCATGATTTTATATAGATAAGTATGCCATCAAAGAAAACCAACACAAACTTTATAAGTCGGGGTCGATTTT
This sequence comes from Picea engelmannii, assembly GCA_009831015.1. NCBI lineage: Eukaryota > Viridiplantae > Streptophyta > Pinopsida > Pinales > Pinaceae > Picea > Picea engelmannii. The sequence continues at coordinate 549,389 of ML776840.1, forward strand.
TTTTTTTCATAAGGCTTTGAAAAGTACAAGCGTTAGTTAAACCAAAAGGCATGACCAAGAACTCACAATGCCCTTCATGTGTTCTGAAAGTTGTTTTGGGAATGTCTTCTTTTCGTAGTATGATTTGGTGGTATCTTGATTTAAGATCTAACTTTGTAAAATAAGCCACTCCATGAATCTCATATAATAGTTCATCAATATTTGGAATAGGGAATTTATCCTTGATGGTGATTGTGTTTAGATCTCTATAATCAGGACAAAAACCTCCAAGAATTATCTTTTTTTCTCACCATAACTACTAGAGTTGAAAATCAACTCTTGCTTGGTTGAATAATACATGAATCCATCATGTCTTGTACCATTTTCTCAATCTCCCCTTTTTGTTGATGATGATATCTATAAGGAATTTTATTAGGAGGAATACTTCCAGGTATTAGTTCAATTTGATTCTCATGATCTCTAGATGGAGGTAGCCCTTTAGGAATTTCTTGGAAGACCTTATGGTGCTTTTCCAAGGTGCATTTTAATTCCTCTGGAATATTTTCATCTTCTTGCTTTGCTTCCAAATAATAAAGTCTAAACACAACTCCCCTAACACCCTTTTTTAAGAACATTTGTTAAGCCCTAAATCGTGCCACATTACCTCTTAATTAGGGAATATTACATTAGTATTGTTATTTTATTTATGTCAGCTTGAGTCCATTAGTTGTAATTGTACCTTCTAGTCTCCTATATATACCAAGGAGACATTTTCATTTGGAATCATCTTGTATTGGTTAATTCATGTGATGTATAAGGAGGTTTCCCAATCGAAGAGGCTTATTATATGAATTTGTCTCTTTGTCAAGGCGTGGAGTACTTATTCTGAGATTTTTTATGCTATTTTGATTTTTGTTTCTTAACATTTGGTATCATAGCTAGACAATCCTCGGGACTGGTTTCTTCAAAACAAGTCTTCTTGGAATTTTTGCTACAATTTTTTTTTATGGAAGGTTTCAGGATATGGAATTGATATGGTGTAGAGGAGACATGTAGAGCTAACTTGGGTCCAAATTTCAGATATTGGTTCATTATATTTTTGGAGATACATTATGTTCAAGTTAGGGTTTTTTACTAGTCCTAAAACTAGTCTGAAACAAGTCTTCTTGGAATTTTCACTCCAATTTTTTTCTAGCTTGGTTTCAGGTTCTAAAATTTTTACAGTATGAAGGAGAAATGGTGAAGTATCTTGTGTGCAAATTTGAGCCCTTGATTTGTTGTACTCTGAAATTTATTCTCTTAGGAAATTAAGGTTTTTGGCTAGTCCAAATTTCTGTCTAAAACAAGGGTTCTTGGGAAAACTGTTATATCTGAAGCTACAAACCTCCAAATTGAGTGAGACCTGTTCCATTGGTTAGGGTATGGACCAAAGTGTTACTGGTGCAAATTTCAAGTTCTGAAGTGAAGTCAGTGACAGACGACATGCCGTACAAGTTCGCTCTCCTGAAAGGGAAAAAACCAGCCCATCTTGGGAAAGTTATCATAAAATTCTCTTGGAGAATCAAATCTTGGTCTAACTTGTGGGGTTGGAAAGAAGAAGCATCATGCTACCTCAGGCTGAAATTTTAGACTAAGAAGGGCCAAAATTGCATAGCTACAGAAGAATAAAGATCATCTAGCAGAACAATCTCCAAACCAAGGTTTTAAAAGGTGTGTTTTCTTTTTTTGGAAATTTTCATATCTTTTGACTAGAAGATCCAATTGGGGTGATTCAAAAAGTGGGATAAAAGGAGTATCACATAAATTTGGGAGAATCTTAGGGATATTTAGGTACAAATGTATTCCAATGTCTCTAAATGTAGGAGTTGTCGTTACTTGTCAGCGCTACAACCCGTGGATAGTGTGGTTCTTCCACGTACATAGAGTATATCGGAAGGCCCCATTCGAGCGGTTGCGCATTAGACAAAACTACTATAAAATTGAGATACCACATACCTGGCATATATCGGGAGACCCCATATAATCCTAAGACCAACCTAGTAAACAATATGGTTGTCTTGTTGCTATAGTACACAGAGAACAACACTCAGGGATATCACTCTCTAATACTTGGGTAGTCAGATATTACGACTAAGGGCATGGTCAAGCCTCCTTAGTTAGTACCCTAAGATATTGGGCTGAGTACTATTTTTGGACCCTGCACGTATATCATAGAGTTATAGCACCTGACACTCCCTTCTCTGTGAGGACCTCTACCTAACCCAATTAGGAATTCCTACCTTGCAGTGATACCTGGCCAACATGCCACCAAAAAAGGGAACTTCTACACCAAATAAGCCCTCAGATAGTCCTACTTGGACTCTTGATGAAGGTGAAGAAATGCGCAAGGACATCAATGATTTACAAAAGAAGGCAATAACAAAATATGAACTGCAAAAGATGATGGATTCAACTGAAGCTAAGTTGGAAGGGATGATGGATACTAAGATGGATGGCTTAAAAGGGGAGATCATGGAAGGGTTGAAAAAGTTTTTAATAGAGAGGCTGCCTAAAAGTGACAATATATCCCATGAAATTCATGATGAGGACACAAGGAAGATGAATTAAGACTGGAGAAACTCCAACTTTGGCTTGAAGACCAACCACTTTCCTAAGATCGATATGAAGAAGTTTGATGGCAAGGATCTGATCACATGGGTACTGCAAATGGAGCATGTTAGCACATAGGATGTGTAGGGGTCAAAATATTTTTAAGTTTCTAGGTTTGAGTTATAGGGTCTTTAATTTTTTAGGTTTTGAGTCATATCTCATGTCAATAAATCATGTTTGATTCTTCCATGAGCAATAATTTTGACCTTAGTCCATGTAAGAGCCTTGGTGTCATGATAGTGTTCATCGTCATGAAAGAAATAGGGGTCAGCATGGGTCACACCTTTGGTCTTAAACTTATCATTATCATGTGTCTTGTCTCAAAGGGATGTACAAAAGCTTCCATTATTTCATTTTCAACCGTTTGAGGGTCAAATCAAGTGTCAAGTTTACTTGCTGCAAACTCACCTGAAAGCTCGCAGCATATCAAGAAATTACCTCATGAACTAATCACACATCATTATACCTTGGAAACGTGTCACCAGATATCTCATTGTTTTTAGTGCCTTTAATGCATCATATTCTTCAAGTTGGTTTCAAAAAATAAGTCTAACAATTTCAATGAAGCGCGATGCCATTGTTTTGAAATATGGCGTTCTGAACTGGCTGTAGTAGATGAAGGAGGATTGAATGCTTCCAACTAAGTCCCAGTCTAGTTCATGAGACACCAAATGAATTTTAATATACACCAGGTACCTCTTTTGGTGATTGTGTGTTGTCTGATGGTTGATTAAACTGGATACAACTATTACATATTTTTCTGCGCTGCAAACTGTTATATATTTTTCTGCGTTGTAAACTGTTACACATTTTCTGCGCAACAAACTCTTTGCACTAATTAAAGCCCACAGTATTGGTATCCTAAACCCTGGAAATTTTCAAGTTTGTTATGTTATACCAAAGAGATCAATTTGCAGTTTCCTCTTGCAACTGTAACCTTATCCACTATATTTTTTATGATGCTACAAAGTGTGTGCTGTGAACCCTCTGATTTCTGCTAGATCAAATCCTCCTCAACTGTGATTCATTTAGGCCCGAGGTTTTAACTTTTTTAAAGTCATTTTCCTCCTCAGACGTGGGAAGTCTTGCAAGCCTGTCATAAAACCTAGTCCATCTTTGTGCGTTGTGAACTCAATAGTGCGCTGGGAACCCTATGTTTTACACAGAGTTGCTACAATTTTTACCTGTGTGCAGCCTCATCCAATTTGGAATTTTGTTCATCTCTTCTCACCTCCTACTTGCATCCTGTTCATCCTCACATTGTTGTTTTCCATAAATATTTCATTCAAGTAAACCCTAAGTTGTGTCAGTTCTATTAACAAACCCTAATTTTCATGTTTTTATTATATATCTGATAACAAACTGTTATAAGAGGGTAAAGGAAGTTTTCGAAACAATCATCATGGATAGTCAACAAGGTAAGAAGATTCACAAAGGGGGAGAGATTGTCATAGATGAACCAAATGACATGCAACTCATCAATTCTGAACCATTTTTCAAGGAAGCATTCCAAAGGGTGGGCTG
>ML776840.1:553627-569492 GCA_009831015.1 Picea engelmannii
CTAGGAAAACAAAAGAAAAACTAAGCTAAGAAACTAATCTAAGTGAAAAAGGCAACTACAACAAACTATATACAAATCGAAAACTATATATACAGTTTACTAACTAATACTATAAAACAATAATTCTACTTATTAAATGTTCAGTTATTAATTAAATCTCAATTATATATGTACAGTATTTACATAATACAAATTTTGATCGAAATTTGCAAAATCATTTGTAAAATGTCTTATGAAAGCGAAGCTATTATTTTTTATTTTTATAACTTTTCTGTAAAAGAAGAGAAATGAAAACTAACTAAGCTGAGCAATTAAAACAATAATCCTAACTGTAAATCTGAACTATATATCTATCTAAACTACTGAGAATTCTCGAATTTATTAACTGTTAAATTGCAAATAACAAACTAACCTGAAGTAACGCTTCCTATTTGTCCTGTGCACATTACTTGATTTAGCTGTTTGATGGGAGGAAACCCGCACCAGATTTTCCACAAGCTTCTTGTAAACAGGAAGCAACAATGCTCTTTTGAATATGAATGACAGAACAAACAAGACATAAAACGACAACAATCTTAAAGTTTACAGATCATCACATTTAGATAAATCCCAGTGCGAAGATTTGCATATAATCGTTCATTTAATTAAGAAGATAAACCTTCTGTTAATTAAATTCAAACAAAATGATTGTTGTGAGTAAAATGAGACACATCAAATGTGGACAAAATTTAAGTCATAACACATCAATCTGTAACAAGTCTTGATATCTAAAGTAGTCAATAACTTGATCACAAATTAAAATGCACAAAACTTGAACGAAAGTATGATAAATTGAAAGCTAAAGCTGTTACAAAAGATCCACTTCCATTCGAGTCTGTATCATCATAAGTCCATATTCTTTGTTCTCCCAACAGTGATGGGTTCATTACAAAAATTAATGAGTATATAAAGGCCACAGGGTAAAACATCCCTGTGGGAAGTATCAAAAACTGTTCACAAAAAATATGGGAACAATCTCCCAGATTCCTATTTCTGCCTAAGACTAACAACTTAAACCAAAACTTATGTAACAAAAGTATGTTCTAAACTGCCACAGCAGATCCAATCCCATTGTAATTCGGGTGTACCTGTAGATGGATAAAAATAAACAAGTTTAGATAATGTTTTATTTGTAAAATTAACAAAAATCCAAATTTTATGACTAGCTACAGAATCTCACGATTCTGTAGCTGGTCATATTTACAAACAAAATCGTTTTTAAATCAATCCAAATGATAACAAGAATATATGTGGTGAATCAAACAACTCTTAATTACTAATTCAAAACAAAGCCAATCATTCACACTAAGACTAACCAAATCATTCAAGCCAATTCAAAACTAACATAATCGTATTTGAATTGATCAAATGGTAATAGGAATGCATGCAATCTATCAAACAGATCTTTGATACTAATTAAACGCAAACAAAATTGTTTATATCAATTCAAAACCAACCAAATCATATTAAATCAAAACAGAACTAAATTCGATATAGCAAACCAATCTTTGATATTAATTCATCGCAGACACAATCGACTATGCTAATTCAAAACAAACATAATCGTTTTTTAATCAAACCAAAACAGAACTATAACAAACTAACTCAGAGCCAATTCATTCGTTTATACTAATTCAAGAACAACAAAATCATATTAAACTGATTTAATCAAAACAGAGCTATAATCGATCTAGCAATCAAATCTTTTGTACCGATTCAATGCAAACACAATTCACAACGAAATCATTCTTGGTAATTCGAACATAACATAATCGTTTTTAAATCTATCAAAGCAAAACTATTTCTAAGCAAACACAATGGGCTATGCTAATTCAAACCAAAAATCGATATTGAAATAACATACCTGGGCTGTAGGAAAACGATTCGGTCAGGATAACTTTGAGTTAACAAAGGCAGTAGCTGCCTCAACATTTTTGAAGACGATAGAACCCGTGGTCTTTTGCTTCTTATCGTAAGCTTGTAGCATGTCATTTTCCTTTGACAACACAATAACCCGTTCCTCCAAGGATTTAATTTTGGATTGCAACAGAGGAACATCCGTGTAGTAACGTTCCAGCCAAGAGTTGCATTGAGTGCATTGTTGTTGATCGGGTCGAGTCACTACAGGTGAGGGTTCTTTTAAGTTACCAGGGGTTCCACTGTCAAACTTAATTCCCGGGAAGTTAGGGTCATCCTTGAGGCATGGTGGGAGGTTGGACGCGTAGAAGGGTAGGAGGTGGCACGACAGGGCCAACAAGGGTTTCAGAGACCACGGTCTTGTCCACTTGAATAGATTCGGGAGTGGCAAAGCCATTCCTTGATAGGAAGGCTTGCCAACAGTCACCACTTAGCCTTAAATGATGAACGATAATGATTTTGATCAAGCAGTGATGGAAGAGACTAGAATCGGCCTTCTCCCGCTTAAATCGTTTGGCCATTTTATACAGGCTACGTAGGAGGTAGTGAGCCATATTTAGAGGGACGTCTATGAAATTCATAAGCAACCGGAGATGGTAAAGAAACACTAAACCATAACGACCTTCGCAAGTCACGAATTGCTTAACAATGGCTAATAGATCATGCCACCTGGACTTAAGGGCAGTGACAGGCATACCTCTATCACAACTGACAATTTTCCTTGATGTGAACAGGAGCGACCATGGCACTTCGTCCACCTTTGAATTCTTAAACCACCTCTTCCCTTTAGCTGGTAAACCCGTGGCTGAACTGAGGAACTCTTCGTTTAGCTCGAGTTGGATGTCCCCGACCTTAGCCCTGCATCCGTCGAATGTGAGGGAAAACTGTTGGGTGACCGCAAGGTTGAAACCCTCAAACTTTTGGATAAAAAATAACCAACCATTATTCTCCAGGTCCTTGCGAGCATTGTCAAATAGCATCAGTGTTTGGATGCCATTAGGTTCTATGCGCACTACAGGTGGTATAGGAGAGAGCACACAGTGAGCAGGGTAAACGGTGAGGGGGTTAGACAGGGTATACGCAGAACCAAAAGCTCACAGGTTTCCCCAAAACCAATAGAGGTAACCCGAGATACAAGGCAAACATTAATGCCTAAGTGTGCGAGGGTGGTGGAATGAAATGAACCATGCAAAACATTCATATCAAAATGTACAATCGACGATGCAATGGTGATTCAAATTACTAATGGTATGCGTTAAAAACAATGTAAATGACATGCCAAACAAATAACTATTGAAAACCATTGACAAGTCGATCCGAATGTTTGAACAAATAATGGCATTTGTATAATTTAAAACAAAACAACATTTGGAATATCGCACCAAGGATTTGATCATAAAATGTATGCGTTCCATAAAACCATTGCACCAAGGACTTAATAAAAAACAATAGAATACCATACCACCATTGTATCAAAGACTTAATCAAAGACACCAAAATCATTTGCATCATGAATTTATAAATTGAAACCATGTCAACCAAAAATGCAAAGTGAATAAAAGTTTGGTGTTTCGATTCATGTGTGACCACTATTGAGTTAGAAGTGAAACGACCACATGAACAAGAGTATCCATACCAATCCAAGGATGATTTTAATGCCATCGACGTGACTTGTGATTCAAGGTTTTCACGCTTGCAGTCGTGAAAATGAAAACGAGAGGCATATATGCGAAAGAAAAGATGATAGTGTCGTTTCGTTTTAAAAAATTACGACAAGTGTTAAGGGTTCAAAACTCTTGTGTGGGCAGCTTATAAGGAAAAGATAGAAATGTGAAATGGTTGCCAACAAAACTGTGTCAAACACTGCCCAAAACCATGTTTTCCTCCCTGCCAGCTAGGAGCAGCTTGTCCGGCTCCCTAGCTCCAGGATACCGTAAGGATATCCTAGCCCCCGTGCCCAAAACCCCTAGCAACCCGGTGCCCCCTGCAATGATACTCAAAGACTGCAGAACTCCACCACAGAACCAAAAAATCAAAGAAAAGAAACTAGAACTCTCATTTCCCCTCCAAAATGCTTCCCTTCCCCAAAAATGATCATCTCCTCCCGTAAGACTCCTCCCCTCATATCCCCCTTTCACCGACTCTCTTCCCCCTCATTAATTTCCTTATCCCTCCTTTATTACCTTATCCCTTTATTTAATGTTTCTTATCCCCTTATTTAATGTCTTATCCTCTTCATTAATGTCTTATCCCCTCCCACATACGTAAAGCAATTAATTAAATAAATTAAAATTATTAAGCCCCTTAATTTATTACCCATGTCATTGAATGTGATATGTAATTAATTAATTAATTAATTAATCAAAAGTTATAAACAATTAATTAATAAATAAATATTTAATAAATATTATTAATGCTAATCATTGTTTAATTAAAACTATATTAGGACAATTAATTATCTAATTAATTTTTACTTAATAATCCCTAAGCATATATTCAACTAGGGTTGTTACAACTGCTTGAATTTTTGTAAGAAAATGCAAAGAGGACATCTTGAGGTAGCTAAATAGTTTGCGCTCAACTTCAGTGGGACAAAGACGAAGGTGGGGGTACTGGAGTTTGAAGTCTCCGAGTGATCTATTTCTATAGCCATAGAGATACCTGATTGTGGTGAGAAGTGGTTTAAAGCCATGTCTTTGAATTCTTCTTTCTCTGAGGAATTCCTAAAACCTGAATATCAAGGAGATAACCTATCCAAGGGAGTGCCATGAAGTCACATGCTGGAGTGTTATGAAAAAATGCCCAGAGTCATTAAGAGGTACTTCAAATGTGAAGGAAGGTTCAATATGGTTTATCAATACCATATCAGATTGCTACTACACTTTACTGGGAAAGAGTCCATGAACCTTCCCTTTTATATTTTTAGGAGTATTGGCAAGATGTCAGATAGGGTCCAAGACAAATCTAAGCAGGTGGATACCAGTGTTTTTCACTTTGGTTTAATCAAGATGCTAGTACATGAAGAGTTGAAGAAGACAAACATTGACTAGGGGGTTTTCCTAATTGCATCAAGTTTTCAGCCAGATATTGCTCACACACCATAGTCCAAAAGACAAACACCTACTCCTGCTGAGAAGACTATGCACTCAGATTCAAGTAAAAAGAGGAAGATGACTAGAAGTGATAAATCCATTCAGATTACTGATAAAACAATTGAAGGTGGTCCCTAACAACCTCCTGATAGAAAAATTTCTTCTGTGGTAGAACCTACACCTATGGAGATGTCATCAAGTAAAATAAGGAGTCTAAAGGGTAAAAAACTTATCTTTTCCCCACATGTTGTTGCAAAAACAATCAAACCTAGAAGACCTTTCACCAGATCAGCAACTAAACAACATATTCATGTGGAAGAGGGTACAACGGAAGCCTCAACTCAACAAAAGGATAAATCCCAGCCTTCCAAGCAGCCCATAGAGATTATTGATATCAACACTCCTCCTCATGAAAGTAATCCTACTTTCAAAAGACTCAGGAGGCAACTTAAGGATACAAGAGCTGAAAATGACAAATTGAAGAAGGAAAATCTAGAGGCTCGAATCAAGATGAAGGATATTTTAGATTTATATGAGAAGACTATTGATAAACCAAGATACTTGGCTAAGAGGTCTCTACCCCTTCATAGGAAACTTAAGAATGTGTATAAACATAAGAGAGATTGCCAAGTTGAGATCAAGAGATTGAAAGAAGAATTCCAACCTTTCAAAGAGCAGGTATCAAAAAGGAATTTGGATATATTGCCTACGGTGGCTACTAGAAGGAGTACCAGGAAAAGATGAATACATGATACTATTTTTACATCAACATTTTTTTTTCCATGGTTCATTTTTTGAATATACTTATAACTTGAGTAATGATTTTGGTCTTGAGCCGAGGTTACCATATTCATATGATTTCTCCAAGGTCACTTCATGTTTCAAGAAGTTTGTAGCATGCTCTGGAAGGGTTTTCCCAACTTCTTGTGCAAGTTTTAAAGGTTGGAATCATTTTGGAGGTAAAAAGGCACCTACAGGAAATTTCGCAGTGCGTGAACTCATTGGCACTGCAAACTGGTTGTTTTAGGATAATTTTTAGTGCAAGTGCTGCAAACTGGGAGTTACGAAGCTTTTGAGTTGGAAAGGATTTCCAGGTGTGAGGTTGAGCTCAGATAAGCTTTTAAAATATTAGTTGCACATCAAAGGCCACCTACCTCAGGGAGATGTCTGCAGTAAAACCATATGCATCAAGTTGTTAATAGTTGTTTTAAATGATGCCAACATTTTCCTGGAAAATAACATTCTTGTTACATTTCTGTTGTACACCTAATGCCACTCCTTTCTTAGGCATATAATCCCATGAGAAAGTTAGGTGGCAAATTGTAAACATGTTTTTTGGATATTTTTGTTATTTAAGATGCATTGTAATATGTTGATTAATTTGGTTGGTTATCATTGATGTCAACCCTTGAAGAAAGTCTGGTAGCGAATTCCGGTAGCACAAAGGTTTGGGTAATGGACCCAAGTTTGTTTGATGTATAATGGTATGAATTTTTATGTATTTGCAGGCAATATTATTCTAGATGGATAATACATGTCATGCCATTTCTGGTGGTACGTGGAACGTCACATAACTCCTCACGGTTTGAGAGTTATGGCCTTACGAATTTGGAGGACCCTCATATGTTGGCTTGAAGCCCCAAAAGGTCAAAGAAGTCAAAGTGCCTGCAAAGAAGAAATTATTTAAATAATAAAGTGAAGTGAGAAAGTAAAAAAGGATTATTTAAATAATAAAGTGAAGTGAAAAAGTCAAAGAAGATTATTTAAATAATAAAGTGAAGTGACAAAGTCAAAGATGATTATTTAAATAATAAAGTAAATGGAGAACTTTCTAATTATGGAAAGTGGTTAGAAGTGGGTTAGCCCTAAAATAAGGAAATTGGGTTAAGATGGTTAAAAGGTAACCCCTTGAAGAAGCTACATGAAAGTATAAATAAGAGGCAAGGCTCTCTCAATTTAATCACACTTAAGCATATTGAATATCTACAGGTGACTGAGGTAACCAAAGGATATCTAAGTCGAATTTCAGATGGAAGGTGAAGTAAAGAAGGCCGAAATTCAAGGAAGGATAAATTCTTTTGATGATGCTTTCTAAGGTATGTTATTTACAGGTCATCTCACCATTTTTGCAATAATTTTTTTTCTAGAATGATTCAGACTGTGAAATTGAGAGGCCATTGAGAAAACAGATCCAAGTAGTTGTGGTACAAATTTCAACTTGTGGGTCGTTGTATTTTTGGAGTTACACTCCGTGGAAAATATGGTTTGTGGCTAGTCTTGAAACTAGTTTAAAACATGTGTTTCGGGTAAAAACGTCATAACTTCTTCATAATAGATCCAAATTTCATAAGACCAAATGTGTTGGTTAGAGTAAAGTCTTTAGTATTTAGTGTAAAATTTTCAGATCCATACAACAAATATTCTGTGCAGGGCATGCTCTATAAGTTCGCTCTCTAAAATAAGCCAGAACTCAACAAGGTATGCCATTTTTGCTATAATTCCTTTTATGAGAAGTTCCAAGTAGTGACACATGGAGGGATTGCATAAAACACACTGAAGAACATTGTGTACTATTTTCAGATCTTTATTCATTACAAGTTGTTTGGTGCAGGTTTATTGGTATAGGTTTACAACAATATATCTCACAGTGATAGTGTGACAGTGGTTCCATCATTCTACTTATACATCAGGGCAGTTGGACGGGGCAAGGACAAGTGGTTATAGATAGAGAACATAGGGGGTTGTAGCCTCCTTTTGGTTATAGCCAGAGAATTGGGGAGTTGGAGCTTCCCTCAGGTTGTAGCCTGAGAAACTAGGGGGTTGGAGCCTCCTTCCATTTGCAGTTGGAAAACAAAGGAAGTTGGTTCTTCCAATGAATGTAATTCTTCAAGACATATAAGAAAAAGCATTTCATGGTTTTCTCTCGCTTTGGGTTTCCACGTAAAAACATTGGTGTACTGTGTATGTGTATGATTGTTCATTTGTTCATTGTTTATTTACTCTGCAAATATTGGATGATAATGCTACATTGATATAACACTTGCAGTATATGGTTGAAAAGGATTAGATTGTTCTATTACTGATTCACCCCCCATCTCAGTAATCCAACAATAACTCTATGAAGAGGTTCGAATGGTTAGACAATGAGGCTCTTATCTTTAATTTCAAACTGTAACAGAGTTTCCTGGTGTATGTATCAGCCTCAAGAATCTTTAATAGTGAAAGATCAATTTACTTTCCTACTATCACATATGTTTCTATCTTACTTTATTGTTAGTTGATGGTGAAGGATTCATCATTATGCTTGTTTCTTACTATAGTAAATGGTTTATTGTTGGTAATCCATGCAAGTATGATTAAAGTGTTATCTCTTTTTGATTAAGAAGTTCTTATTCAATGAGATTTCTTCTATATGTGTTTCATAAGTACTTGATGTAACTTGATACATGTATTTCATTTTTCTTGCTAAGTCTTCTCTCTTCTATTGATATCTCTAAATAATGATTTGAAGCTATTCTAAGCCTTGCTTGCTGGTGTGTATTTCATGGAGGTTTTTGTGTTGACATCATAAACTGAGTATCACACCCATTTGCTACACATTGAAAACAATTATTATTCACATTCTAATGGGTATTAGGCTTACATCTATAGCAGACTATGTGTGACTTCTAGTGCTAATATTTTTGGCGTAGTTGTCGGTGAGGCGTATTGAAAATCTTTCCCTGGGTTGTATGACAAGGATATTACTGATTTTGTTGGTGTACAAAAATCAGTAAACAGAACGACTGCATAGTGCACCTGGCAACTCCAAAGTTCAATTGTGGCTCCCAAGAGAAGGCATACAAGGGCTAACCCACAATCAACTCTGGCTACACCTGAACCCGATCCTGAAAAAATCACAAGGAAGGGAAAAAATTTGCAAGGAGGTTCATCTTCTAAATTCTCAAGTATTTATGGAGACCTACCTAACTCTGTTTTCCATACACAAATTGTTGTTTTTGATGTTTCTCATTTACCTATAACTGAAACTCCTGTAAATTCATAATTAGAATATTTTTCTGTAGAATACAAAAAAAATTCTCCTGACTTGAAAGAAGAAAACTTAGAAAGCTTTGATTTTCTTGCATCTCCTGAAATTGTAAAGTGGTTTAGACTTGAAAGTTTGGAATATTTCCCTTTCTTAGGTTCTCCAAATCCTCATTCATTTAAATTTCCTGTAATTAAGAAGGAAACTCAGTTTCTGTTGAAATCTCCTCAAATCTACCCAAGTACCAACCAACTTCTGTTAAATCTTAATCTTCTCCACCTTATACTCCTCCTTTTTCAAAACCTCTTATTATATAGATTACATTTTCACCTGTTAAGTCACCTTCTACTTCTCCTAAAAGTCAGAGTCCTCCTTTTTCAAATCAAATGGCAGGAATTAATCCCCCCTTGAATAGAATGGATGCCATTGTGGCTGCTAGGTATGCACCATTAGTGCTTCCTCAGCCCATGGATGCTCTCCCAGTAGGAGATTACATTAAGTACATGCCTAAATTTACTAGAGAGGAAGATATCACTGCAGAGGAACATCTTGATGCATTTTACAATTATGTAGATAATTTGAATATTGAAAATGAAGATGTCTGGATGAGAGTCTTTGTGCAAAGTCTAGATGGAGAAGCTCAAAAGTGGTTTATAAGTTTATCTCCTGGATCAATAGCTGGAATTGACGTCCTGGATGATGCCTTTTTAAGACATTGGGGTGACAAAAAAGACTTCTTATATTACATTACAAAATTTGGGCCTCTAAAAAGGAAAGAGGGCGAATTGGTGTCAATTTTTTCAAAAAGATTTAACAAGATGTACAACAAAATTCCTACTAAGATTAAACCCACTGAAACTTCTGCTAAAACAACTTATGCAAGTGCTTTTGACCCAGAATTTTGTCTTTTGTTGAGAGAAAGAAGGTCTACAACATTGGCCCATATGTAAGATGTTGCACTAGAGGTTGAATCAAATATACTAACAACAGATAAGTTGAGGGGAAAATTTGATAGAAACAAAAGAAAACAAAAAATAGAAGCCTCATCTTCAGAGGCTTCAGGGATTGATCCCAAAGTTGATGAATTGACCAAGTTGGTTAGGTCATTATCTGCATAGATGGAAATATTAAAACTTGAAGGGAGACAAGCAAATAGAAATCCTCAAGATTTTGGAAACATAAATAATTTCAGAAGGCCGAATAATACACCTCAAATTCTGCAGAGAGATCAGAGAAATAGAGTGGATCAAAAAGTTCAAACTCCTCTATAGAACAATTTGGTTGATGACGAAGAAGGAAATAATGAGGAGGCTGACCAAGAAATTCATTGTTTAGGGGATACATTTGCTTCTCCTCATTTAACCCAGACTACTTATAAAGAGTATTTAATGTGCAATCAATTGAATGAGTTAAGTAAAGGAGAAAAAGTCAATGAAGCTCAAAACAAGTATAATTTGGTATCAAAACAAAAGGAGGGAAAATCAAGTACATCTACTTAGCCTAAAAAGTCAGATACCCCTTCCAAGGCAGTGGCTGCACCAAATAAAGAAACAGGAGAACAAAAAAATCAACCCATTATCAAGGCTCTTGTTCAAGAGATAAAGGAAATTCAAAAACCCCACTCATATTTTAATTTTGAGAATGAAATCAAGAAAATCAAGATTCTTGTCCCACTCCTAGAATTGATAATAAATGAAGATTTTAAGAAATCTATCTCAAAAATGTTGCAGCCTGAATCTTATTCCCCTTCAACAGACTCGATTAACTTGTAGGATGAGAAACCTTCAGTTATATTAGGACCACTGGTAGAAGACAGAGATGACTCATCTCCCCCATTTTACACTTCTTTGAATGTGCATGACAAAATCTTGCACAATTGTCTTATGGACTCGGGTGCATCCCACAAGCTGATGCTTAAGGCTGTCACAGATGAATTGGGTATGGAAATTACTAAAGCATATAATGACTTGTATTCTTTTGACTCAAGAAAAGTAAATGTCTTGGAGTTATTAAAGATCTAGTTGTTACTCTTTTTCAACTACCTATGAAAAGCATAGTCATGGACATTGTAGTTGCAGATGTTCCTCCCAAATTTGGGATGTTGTTGTCTAGATCATGGATCAAGAGGCTAGGAGGGACTTTAAAAATGGATCTTTCTTATGCTAGCATACCAGTGTTTGGGGGTGAGCACAAAACACTGTATAGATAAGCTCAATTAACATATATCATAAGTGATGAGAGAAACCCAACAAACCATCCCATCTATATTGTTGGTAATGATTTAGGGTCTAGTATTCTTCATCTTACTGATTTTCCTCGGTCACCATTAGAAATAAAAAATCAGTCACCAACAAGATGTGAAACAACTAGACAGGGTGTTCAAACATGGAAGATGTATTTTGATGGTGCATCTTCCAAGGATAGTGTTGGTGCTGGAGTAGTGTTCATTTCTCCCTCTCATGATGTCACAACCTTGTCCTTCAAAATTGAATTTGAAACAACAAACAATATTTCAGAATATGAAGCCTTAGTTTTGGGGCTTAGAGATGCAAAGGACATGCAAATTGAAGGACTGTCAGTTTTTGGAGATGTAGAGCTAACTGTGCATCGAGTCAGAAACATCTATCAAACAAAGCATCCTAGACTGAAAGCTTATAAGAATGAGGTTTGGGACCTCATTGATAATTTATTCTCAACCTTCAACATATCTTTTGTTCCCAGAGAGGCTAATACACTGGCTGATTCCTTAGTTGTTTCTGCCAGTAATTTTAAAATCCCACTACCTCCAAAGCCTAAGTATAATGTTTATGTGAAATACAGACATGCTATGCCGTATAATGTCAATCATTCAAAGGTTTTTTAAGATGATCAAGAACTAAAGAGGTTTTTGTAAACAATAGATGATTTTTCCTACTCTTTATATTCACCAAGATTCAGATGATGATAAAAATATGCATGCTGATAATTTTCTGAATAAGATTGCAGATCACAAAATTGTTCATTTGCCTATCAATGACATTCCTAAAGGACTGATTCCTTTGGGAAGACTGTTTGATAACAATGTTGTTTATGTGAAGGTGAGTGGTTCTACGAAAAATGCAGATCTGATAGAATGTAATCTAGGCACTGAAGAGGAACCCAAATATGTTCAATTGTTCAGTAGCTTGTCAGAAAATCAAAGGGCTGAATATATCAAACTGTTGAAATAATTTTCTAATGTTTTTGCATGAAAATATGAAGACCTAGAAACTTATGATACTAGTATCATTGAGCATATAATACCTTTGAAACATGACACCAAACCTTTCATACATAAACTTAAGAAGATTAACCCCATGTTATTGCCCATTATCAAAAAAGAGGTCAAAAAACTGTTTGATGCCCAGATCATTATACCTTTGAGGTATTCTGATTGGGTAGCTATTTTGGTCCCTGTCAGAAAGAAGAATAGTGAGATTAGGCTTTGTGTTGACTTTGGGAACTTAAATAATTTTTCCAGAAAAGACATCTACCCCTTACCAAAAATGGAACATCTCTTGTAAAGGGTGATAGGCTCAATAAGGATATCAATGATTGATGGGTTTTCAGGATACAATCATATTTATGTGTTACTAGAGGACAGAGAAAAGATGACATTTACCACTCCTTGGGATATATTTATGTATGCCAAGATGCCATTCGGTCTCATGAATGCAGGGACAACTTTCCTGCAATGGACATTGCATTTATTGGAGAGAAAGACAAGTTTGTGGTTATCTATTTGGATGAAATTACAGTGTTTTCCAAGTCCGATCAAGAGCATTACCAACATTTAGAGAAGGTGATTCTGAAGTGCAGAAAGTATGGGTTGTCCCTAAATCCCAAGAAGTCTCTTTTTGCCTTGAAGGAATGTAAGCTGCTAGGACACAATGTCTCAGCTGAAGGAGTAAAAATTGACCCAAATAGAGTAGAGGCTATCAAAACCCTTTCTCTCCCAACGTCCAAGAAAGAAATTTAGTCCTTTTTAGGTAAGATAAATTTTTTGAGGAGATTTATATCTAACTTTGTTGAGTTAGTGAAATTCATCACTGCCATGATGAGAAAAGGAAACAAAGTAAAATAGACACCATAAGCTAGGAGTTATTTTGAGCAGATAAAACAAGCACTGGTTGATGCTCCTGTTTTGATCAGTCCTGACTATTCAAAGGAATTTTTTATTTTTTCTTTTGCCTCCAATGATACACTAGTTGATGTCCTTCTTCAGAAGAATTCAGATGGAATGGAGCAACATATCTCTTTTTTCAATAGGGCATTGAGAAAGGTTGAAGTCAGATATTACATTATGGAGAAACAAGCTTATGATTTAGTCAAATATCTAAAGGCCTTTAGGGTATATGTTCTTCATTCGAAAATCGTTGCTTATGTTCCTTCAAGTTCTGTGAAAGAAATTCTGATTCGGCCTGATATTGATGGGAAAAGAAGTAAGTGGATTGCTAAGATTTTGGAGTTTGAGCTTGAGGTGAAACCCACCAAGCTGGTAAAAGGTCAAGGTTTAGCTATATTGCTAGTTGAATCCAATTGTAAGGCATTGGGAATAAATTTCATGGGTACTAACTCTATAAATCAACAATCTGATATTCCCAACAACAACTTGCAAATCAATTCAAAATTGGCAGAATGCAGTTGGTACAAGGACATCATCTATTTCCTTCAAAATTTGCAGCCTCCCACTGGACTTGAGAAGACCAAAGTAAGAGCTGTGAAACTTAAAACAATCAAGTATTGTATTGTTGATCAGATTTTGTATTAGAAAGATCCTTTAGGGGTTCTTTTAAGATGTTTAGATCTAGAAGAGGCAAAACAAATTATGAGTGAATTTCATGGGAGTTTATGTGGAGGTCATCACTTCTAGAGAAATACATCATACAAGATACTCAGAGTTGGGTATTTCTGGCCTAATTTATTCACTGATGTGTGTGCAAAGATCAGGACTTGTGACAAATGTCAAAAATTCTTAGGTAAAAAACAACTCATATCTTTTCCTTTGAAGCCCATAGTGGTATCTGGCCCTTTTCAGTAGTGGCGATTATACTTTATTGGAGAAATTCATCCATCCTCAAGTGGCCATCACCGTTGGATTCTGACTGGTACTGGTTACTTTATAAAATGGATAGAAGCCATTCCCACTGGGAATGCAACACACAAAGTAATTATTGTTTTCTTGGAAGATATTCTATCAAGGTTTGGTTGTTGAAAAGTCAACAAGAAATGTGTGTCTAATTTATTTTTCCCTTAAATAAATTAGACAATAAATATTAATCTATTATTTCATTCATAACTGAGTGAGTTGGATTTGTAACATAATTATAAGTGTAGTAAAGTGAGTTAAGATCAATTGTACTAGTTGTAACTAAACATGCACTAGTGAGAGTTCAGTTAATCAGTGAACTCACATGCAACTGAAGATTCGCCACGGTTAACTACATGCATGTCAGATCCAGTGGAGACCCAGTTGAGATAACAGGTGAAAGGGACAGTTTGGCTATCAGTTGTGATTTGATCACACATGCAATGGATATGCTTATGAGCATGTGCAAACTAGGCAATTTGTAATTCATTGTGAGGATTCGAATGACAAAGATTGTGCAGAGGAGGCAAGCTATCTCGACACGAAAATTGGCACATGTATTTGTTGATTTGTGTATAACAGTGTGAGACGATTTTATTGTACTAAGAGATCTTGGATTAGAGTTTTGTATGAGATTGTTTCATGATTCATGATATACATAATATATGATAGTGGGGTTTTTAGCTTTATGCTTTCCTGGCAAAACTTATGTGTTGTGTGTTATTGATATTTCACTTTGTGATTGTGGTTGTGATCGTGGTTTAATTTTCCACAAGAATAATAGTAGAAGCGATTCTGTATTTAACAGTGGCATAATTGTTAGATCAGGGGAATCGCAGGAATACATTAAGTGTATTGAAATTTCTACATGGTATCAGAGCCACGGAGGCCACAGAGTCACGAAAGTCAGGTGCGAACATTATTTCATTCTCGCAGGTCCTGTCTCTAGCTGGGTGCGAAACCTAGTACTGAAAACTTCCGTCATTTTCAGGAACAGTAATTCTCGCACCCTAGACAAAGGCAGGGTGCAAAATTCATTGGAATTCTCGCAGGCAAATACACTAGCAGGGTGCAAACTTCCCTCACCCTAACAGTGAAGCAGGGTGCGAACTTCATTGGCATTCTCGCAGGCTATAGTGGAGTAGGGTGCGAACTTCCCAGGCAAGTTCGTAGGCTACACACATGCAGGGTGCGAACTTCCCTCAGGCTACTCTTAGGTGGGGTGCGAACCTCCCAGGGAAGAGGGATTGTAGGGGTTGAGTTTGGTGGTTGGATAACATTCGAATTTGCAAGATTTTCTTGGTGCGACAACTGATTCAAGATCAAAAATGTCTTTCAATGGCTTGAGGTTGGAGTATGCACTCGAGGGCAGCTCTAACTACATTGCTTGGAAGGACAGGATGAAAGCAGTGCTTGAAGACAATGGCTTGAAGGGTCACATTGATAACGATGTTCCTAAGCCGGATGCGACAGACACTGCAAATATTGATGCATGGCAAAAGAAAGTGGCAAAGGAGAGGAGGATTCTGTTGGAGGGAGCACGAGACCACATTGTCTCAAGTCTCCATGGGAAAACCACACCATATGCAATGTGGAAGGTTTTGACAGATCTGTTCCAAAACAGTAGTGACCATAGGAAATTGGCGCTCAAAGATAAACTCAAGAAGATCAAGATGGAGAAAG
>ML776840.1:570176-602601 GCA_009831015.1 Picea engelmannii
TTAAAGCATTGGTGGAGAAAGAGTCGGGGAAGCAAGTGAAGGCTCTAAGGAGCGATAATGGTGGAGAATACATCTCTAATGAATTCAAAGACTTCTGCAACAGAGAAGGAATTCGAAGAGAACTCATAGCGCCTCATAACCCATAGCAAAATGGGTCGCGGAGAGAAAGAACAGAACGATCGTGGGTGCAGTACGAGCGATGTTGCATGATCAGGGCCTACCAATGCATTTGTGGGCAAAAGCATGCAATATTGCGGTTTATGTGCAGAATCATTGTCCTCATAGAGTACTTGGCATGAGTACACTTGAAGAATCTTTTATTGGTAAGAAACCTGATGTTTCACATTTTAAAATTTTTGGCTCATCTGTTTTTGTGCATGTGAACAAGGATGCTAGGAAGAAGCTGGAACCGACTGCCGAAGTTGGGATATTTGTGTTGTACACAGAAACACCCCATAATTATCGTGTGTATTTTCCGAATAGTAAGATGACTGTTATGCGACGGGATATAAAATTCGATGAGGGGAAAGCCATGTGGTTGTCGCTTGAGAGGGAGCTAGACTTGCATGCAGAAGAGGAACTGTTGGTTCCCAAGGATGAGTCTCAATATGTGGATCAACCACATGAAGAGGTTCATGCAGTGGAGGAAACCACTCAAGCAGAGCCATCCATCAGAAATAGAAGAAAGTGCACCATGAAAGCTGATAGATTGAGACTAGATGCTGCACAGAATGTAGGAGCCCCTACTTCACAACACAAACATAGACAGTCTCCTGATCGATTTGCTGGATACATGGCTCTCATGAGAAAATGTATTGTGACCGAACCATCTTCCTTTCAGGAAGCAGTGCAGGACCCCACTTGGGTTGATGCTATGGTAGAGGAGTATGACTCCATTGTCAAAAACAGTGCATGGAAAATTGTCCCAAGATCGATTGATAAATCAGTGGTAGGATCGAGATGGATCTACAAGGTAAAGCAAGCTGCTGATGGGAGTGTGGAGAAATACAAGGCTAGGTTTGTGGCCCGGGGCTTGTCACAGATCGAGGGGATAGATTATGATGAGACCTTTGCACCTGTCGCAAGGTACTCTTCCATAAGATCCATCCTTGCACTCTTAGTGCAGATAGGCTGGCGCATTCATCAGATGGATGTAAAAACTGCGTTCCTCAATGGGATCATTGAGGAAGAAGTGTACATTGAGAAGCCAGAAGGTTTTGAGACCTTTGACAGAGAGTCACATGTGTGCAGACTCAATAGAGCACTGTATGGGCTGAAGCAAGCACCCCGTGCTTAGTACACTCGGATAGACAACTATTTCACTGGATTGGGCTTCACCAAAAGTGAAGTGGATGCAAACCTATACCAAATTGTGGTGGAGGGTAAGATTTTAATCGTTGTGCTTTATGTTGATGATTTAATACTGACTGGTGATGAGCAGTTGATACACTCATGCAAGGATGACCTTGCAAAGGAGTTTGAGATGAAGGATTTGGGATTTCTTCATTATTTCCTTGGATTGGAAATATGGTAGCGAGATGGTGAAATTTTTGTGTCTCAAGGAAAGTATGCAAGGGAGACACTGGGTAAGTTTCACATGGAGGGCTGCAAACCCATGGATACTCCTCTTCCAGGAAACTGGAGGAAAGATGATGCTACTTCTGGAGAAGTAGTGGATGCTACTGTCTATCGACAGTTAGTGGGTTCGCTAATGTATTTAGTGAACACGAGACCAGACATTTGCTATGCGGTTAACCAACTAATTCAAGCGATGGTTAAGCCTACCAAACTCTTTTGGAAGGCGGATAAGCATGTCCTGAGATATCTAAAGGGCACATCTGAGTATGGATTATGGTATAGAGAGACGGATGAGGTGAAATTGCATGGCTTCACGGATGCAGATTGGGCGGGCAGCCCAACAGACAGAAAGAGCACATCAGGAGGGATCTTTAGTATCGGATCTACAACTGTTTCTTGGTACAACAGAGAATAAAGATCCGTGGCACTTAGTTCAGCGGAAGCGGAATACATGGCAGCGAGTCAAGCTGCATGTGAGGCTATCTAGATGAGGAAGATTTTGGTTGGTTTATTTGGTTCTCATTTAGATCTGACAGTGATTTATTGTGATAATCAGAGTTGCATTAAACTCTCGATTAATCCTGTGTTTCATGACAGATCTAAGAATATAGATATCCGGTATCATCATCTCAGAGATTGTGTGCAACAAAAGATCATGTTGCTTCAATACATTCCTACGGAAGATAAGGATGCAGACATTATGACGAAGGCGCTCACCAGGAGCAAATTCGAATATCATAGAGGCAGGATTGGGGTGAAGGATAATCCCTTTCTTGCTGAGAGGGAGTGTTGAAAAGTCAACAAGAAATATGTGTCTAATTGATTTTTCCCTTAAATAAATTAGACAATAAATATTAATCTATTATTTCATTCATAACTGAGTGAGTTGGATTTGTAACAKAATTATAAGTGTAGTTAAGTGAGTTAAGATCAATTGTACTAGTTGTAACTAAACATGCACTAGTGAGAGTTCAGTTAATCAGTGAACTCACATGCAACTGAAGATTCTCCATGGTTAACTACATGCATGTCAGATCCAGTGGAGACCTAGTTGAGATAATAGGTGAAAGGGACAGTTTGGCTATCAGTTGTGATTTGATCACACATGCAGTGGATATGCTGATGAGCATGTGCAAACTAGGCAATTTGTAATTCATTGTGAGGATTCGAATTACAGAGATTGTGCAGAGGAGGCAAGCTGTCTGGACACGAAAATTGGCACATGTATTTGCTGATTTGTGTATGACAGTGTGAGATGATTGTATTGTACTGAGAGCTCTTGGATTAGAGTTTTGTATGAGATTGTTTCATGATTCATGATATACATAATATATGATAGTGGGGTTTTTAGCTTTACGCTTTCCCGATAAAACTTCTGTGTTGTGTGTTATTGATATTTCACTTTGTGATCGTGGTTGTGATCGTGGTTTAATTTTCTGCAAGAATAATAGTAGAAGCGATTATGTATTTAACAATGGCGTAATTGTTAGATCAGGAGAATCGCAGGAATACATTAAGTGTATTGAAATTTCTACATTGGTTTCCCAAATAAAATTGTCCCTGATAATGCAACAACTTTTAAAGCCGAGCCCCTCGTGAAGTTTTGTGAAAATTTTGGTATTCATCTTATCCACTCCACTCCATATTACCCTCAAGGTAATGGCTTAGTAGAATCCTTCAACAAAAGCTTAGTAAATATTATCAGAAAATTGATGGAAGATAATAATAAGTCATGGGATTCTAAGTTGAAGTTTTCCCTATGGGCAGACAGAGTAACCACCAAAAGGTCAATTGGCACCACACGATTTCAACTGGTTTATGAAACTGAAGTTGTTTTCCTTGCTCAGTTATCTTTACATGTGGCAAAGTTTTTTTAATACCAAGAAGGGGAACCAGATGCCATGATCTGGAGGATGCATAACCTTGTGGAAGTACAACAAACGAGAGAGATTTTTTTTTGACAAAGCACAAAGTCATCAATAAAAAATCAAAGAAGGTTTTGACAAGAAGGTGAAGAAGGAAGATTTTCAGCTTGGAGACCTGATACTCAAATGGGATGCTCAAAGGCAAGATAAGGGAAAACATGGTAAATTCGAAGCCCTTTGGGTTGGTTCTTTTAAAGTTTCTAAAGTTTTGCAAAATAATACTTTTAAGCTACAGAATTTGGAAGATGTTGAAATTCCTGGTGGCCCAGTCAATGGGCATTTTCTAAAAAAATACTTTTTTTCTAAAAGCCATGGGTGGCTTCATTTCATTGTAAATACCAGTCTATTTGTTAGTTTTGTTTTCTTTTAATAGTGACTCCTTTCCCAATGGATAAGACACTGGAACTGCATGTTCTTGGAGCCCCACAGGGAGGTCTCCATCCCTTGTGGAGCCAGACGTTAGCACATATGATGTGTAGGGGTCAAAATCTTTTTAAGTTTCTAGGTTTGAGTCACAGGGTCTTTAAATTTTTAGGTTTAGAGTCATATATCATGTCAATAAATCATGTTTGATTCTTCCATGAGCAATAATATTGACCTTAGTCCATGTAAGAGCCTTGGTGTCATGATAGTGTTCATCATCATGAAAGAAATAGGGGTCAACATGGGTCACACCCTTGGTCTTAAACTTTTCATTATCATGTGTCTTGTCTCAAAGAGATGTACAAAAGGTTCCATTATGTCATTTTCAACCATTTGAGGGTCAAATCAAGTGTCAAGTTTGCTTGCTGCAAACTCACCTGAAAGTTCGCAACGTATCAAGAAAGTACCTCATGCATTAATCACACATCATTATACCTTGGAAATGTGTCACGAGATATCTCATTGTTTTCAATGCCTTTAATTCTTCATGTTCTTCAGGTTGGTTTCAAGAAATAAGTCTAACAATTTGAATGAAGCACGTTGCCATTATTTTGAAATATGGCGTTGCGAACTGACTGTAGCATATGAAGGAGGATTGAATGCTTCCAACTAAGTCCTAGTCTGGTTTGTGAGACACCAACTAAATTTTCAGATACACCAGGTACCTCTTTTGGTGATTGTGTGTTGTCTGAGGGTTGATTGAACTGGATACAACCATTACATATTTTTCTGCACTGCAAACTGTTACACAATTTCTGCGTTGCAAACTCTTTGCATTGATTAAAGCCCATAGTATTGGTATCCTAAACCTTGACAATTTTCAAGTTTGTTATATTATACTAAAAAGATCAATTTGCAGTTTCCTCTTGCAAAAATAACCTTATCCACTATATTTGTGACGATGCTAAAAACTGTGCGCTGCAAACCCTATGATTTCTACTAGATCAAATCCTCCTCAACTATGATTCATTTAGGTTCGAGGTTTTAACTTTTTCAAAGTCATTTTCCTCCTTAGACGTGGGAAATCTTGCAACCCAATCAATAAACCTAGTCCAACTTTGCACGCTGCGAACTCAACAATGCACTGCGAACCGTCTGTTTTACATAGAGTTGCTACAATTTTTGCCTCTCTGTAGCCTCATCCAATTTGGAATTTTGTTCTTCTCTTCTGACCTCCTACTTGCAAACTGTTCATCCTCACACTGTTGATGTGCATAAATATTTTATTCAAGTAAACCCTAAGTTGTGCCAATTCTATTAACAAACCCTAATTTTCATGTTTTTATTATATATATGATAACAAACTGTTATAAGAGGGTAAAGGAGGTTTTCAAAACAATCATCATGGACAATCAACAAGGTAAGAATATTCACAAAGGGGGAGATATTATTAGAGCTGAACCACATGACATGCAACTCATTAATTTTGAACCATTTTTCAAGGAAGCATTCCAGAGGGTGGGCTGCCTGAATTTTTGTGAGAAAATGAAAATAGGACATCCCGAGGTAGCACAATTTACGCTCAACTTCAGTGGGACAAAGACTAAGGTGGGGGTACTGGAGTTCGAAGTCTTTGAGCAATCTATTTCTATAGCCATAAAGATACCTGATTGTGGTGATAAATGGTTTAAAGCCATGTCTTTGAATTCTTCTTTCTCCAAGGAATTCCTAAAACCTAAATATCAAGGAGATAACTTATCCAAGGGAGTGCCAAGAAGTCACATGCTGCAGTGTTTTGACAAAATGCTCATAGTCATTCAGAGGTACTCCATGTGTGAAGGAAGGTTCAATATGGTTTATCAATACTATATCAGATTGCTACTACACTTTACTAGGAAAGAGTCTGTGAACCTTCCCTTTTATCTTTTCAGTAGTATTGGCAAGATGTTAGATAGGGTCCAAGCTAAATCTAAGCAAGTGGATACCTATGTTTTTCTCTCTGGTTTAATAAAGATGCTAGTACTTTAAGAGTTGAAGAAGATAAACACTGACTGGGAGGTTTTCCTAGCTGCATGACATTTTCAACCAGATATTGCTCACACACCATAGTCCAAAATAAAAACACCTACCCCTACTGAGAAGACTGTGCGCTCAGATTCAAGCAAAAAGAGGAAGATGACCAGAAGTGATAAATCCATTCAAATTACTGATAAAATAGTTGAAGGTGGTCCCTCACAACCTCCTGATAGAGAAATTTATCTTGTGGCAGAACCTACACCTATGAAGATATCATCAAGTAAAATAAAGAGTCTGAAGGGTAAAACACTTATCTTTTCCCCACATGTTGTTGCAGAAATAGTCAAACCTAGAAGACCTTTCACCAGATCAACAACTAAACAACATATTCCCGTGGAAGAGGGTACATCAAAAGTCTCATCTCATCAAAAGTATAAAGCTCAGCCTTCCAAGCAGCCCATAGAGATTATTGATATCAACACTCCTCCTCATGAAAGTAATCATACTTTCAAAAGACTCAGGAGGCAACTTAAGGATATAAGAGCTGAAAATGAAAAATTGAAGAAGGAAAATCTGGAGGCCCGAATCAAGCTGAAGGATATGTTAGATTTATATGAGAGGACTATTGATAAATCAAGATACTTGGCTAATAGGTCTCTACCCCTTCATAGGAAACTTAATAATGTGTATAAACAAAAGAGAGCTTGCCAAGCTGAGAGCAGGAGATTGAAAGCAAAATTGCAACCTTTCAAGGAGCAGGTAACAAAAAGGAATTTGGTTATATTGGATAGGGTGGATAATAGAAGGAGTACCAAGAAAATATGAATACATTGTACTATTGTTACATCAACATCATTTTTTCCATGGTTCGCTTTTTGCATATACTTATAACCCGAGTAATGATTTTGGTCTTGAGTTGAGGTTACCATATTCATATGATTTCTCCAAGGTCACTTCATGTTTCAAGAAGTTTGTAGCAGGCTCTGGAAGGGTTTTCCCAATTTCTTGTGCAAGTTTTAAAGGTTGGAATCATTTAGGAGGTAAAAAGCACCTACAGGAAAGTTCAGAGCGTGTGAAATCATTGGCACTGTGAACTGGTTGTCTTAGGACAGTCTGTAGTGCAAGTGTTGCGAACGAGGAGTTACAAAGATTTTGAGTTGAAAAGGATTGCCAGGTGTCAGGTGTAGCTCGGATAAGCTTTTAAAATATTAGTTGCACATCAAAGGCCACCTTCCTCAAGTTGTTGCATGTAGTAAAACCATATGCATCAAGTTGTTAATAGTTGTTTTAAATGATGCCAACATTTTCTTGGAAAATAAAATTTTGGTTACATTTCTGTTGTACACTTAGTGCCACGCTTTTCTTAGGCATATAATCCTATGAGGAAGTTAGGTGGTGAAGTAAACATGTTTTTGGATATTTTTGTTATTTAAGATGCATTGTAACTTTATGAGGAGGTTCAAATGGTTAGATAGTGAGGATTTTATCTTTAGTTTCAAACTGTGTCAGAGTTAACTGATGTATGTATCCGACTCAAGAATCTTTAATAGTGAAAGATCAATTTACTTTCCTACTTTCACATCTGTTTCTATCTCACTTTGATGTTAGTTGTTGGTGAAGGATTCATCATTATGCTTGTTTCTTACTACAATAAATGATTTATTGTTGGTAATTCATGCAAGTATGATCAAAGTGTTCTCTCTTTTTTATTAAGAAGTTCTTATTCAATGGTATTTCTTCTATATGTGTTTCAGAAGTACTTGATGTAACCGGATACATGTATTTATTTTTTCTTGCTAAGTCTTATATCTTCCATTGATATCTCTAAACACTGATTTGAAGCTATTCAAATCCTTTCTTGGTGGTGTGTATTTCATGGAGGTTTTTGTGTTGACATCATAAACTGTGTATCACACCCATTTGCTACACATTGAAAACAATTATTATTCACATTTTGATGGGTATTACGCTTACATCTACAATAGTCTAGGTGTGACTTCTAGTGCTAATAGAGATATTCTTTGATCTACATGATGTGCCACACACACAAAAGGTATGAACTGCGTCCTTATATTTAGAACCTAATCAGTTTGTGTGGTATCAATGGATTTGTTCTCGCAAATCACTCGTCACTTGGACAATTTTCACCGAAGAAATGATAGCACACTATGAGGATACAAGGAGCAATACCTTCTTTAGCCAATTGATAAATCTCAAGCAAAAGGGCTTAGTTGCGGAGCACATTGAGAAATTCTAAAGATTGAATATAAAGGTAACATATATTCCAGATGAGCACCTGATTGATGTCTTCATAAGAACTTTAAAGGATAACATTTTACATGAGGTTCGCCTTTGGGAACCCAAATCATTGCAGCATGCGTTCAGGGTGGCGAGAAATGTTGAAAGTAAAAATATGGCTATGGCTACTAGAAGGACCACCGCTAACATCTATCGAGAGAATAATGTTCCTTCTTCTAAACCACCTCAACCTACAAGGTTGACACCTTAACAATTGGAGGAAAGAAAAGAAAAAGGTTTATGCTTTAATTGTGACAACAAGTACAGTAAGGGACATAAGTGTGGTGAGAAGAAATTATGCTACATAGATTGTGAAGAGGAAGAAGAACAAGACCAAGAACCATCTCAAGATGAATATGTATAAGAAATTTCTTCTGAAGAGATGATTCCCACCATATCATGTCATGCATTGGGTGGAATTATCACTCCTCAAACCCTCAAGATCGAAGGATATATCAAAAAGAAAAAGGTAATAGTGCTAATTGATTCTGGTAGTACTGATAATTTCATTCACTGTAAATTAGCCAAAGCTCTCAATTTCTTTATATATCCAGTGCTAGAGTTTCAAGTAATGATTGCAAATGGAGGAACTATCAATTGCTCGGGAAGATTCCATAAGATTAATCTTACTATGGGGGAATATGTAATGAATAGTCCAATGATTGCTATACCCATGGGTGGTGTTGATGTCATACTAGGGGTCCAATGGTTACAATCATTGGGAACAATGGCTTTTAATTTTCAAGAACTTTTCATGAAATTTTCATTGGAAGGAAAGGAATTTGAGTTAAGGGGTAACACTCAGTAAGGTGTTAAGCTCTAATGGCATGAAAAAATTATTGAAAAAGGGGCATCAAGGTGTAATTGTAAAACTATGCTCACTAGATGTTCAAACATCTAAGCCATCTATTCCTCTAGATCTCCAAGGGATCATTGATAAGCATTCCAAAGTATTTGAAGATATTCCTAGAGGTCTTCCACCCACTCACAATTATTATCATGCTATTCACTTAATTTCTGGGAGTGTTCCTCCTAACACCAGGCCTTATAGATACCCTTATACCCAGAAGAGTGAAATTGAATGTATGGTTGAAGAAATGTTAGAGGCTGGAATTATTAGACATAGTCAAATTTCTTACTCTGCACCGATGGTAAGGGTACTCAAGAAAGAGGGCTCATGGCGTATGTTGGCCCTTGACCAAGTTTTGAGGATCCTTGGTCATATTTGACCTAATTTTGGGACTTCGATAGGCTATCAAAGGCAGAGCGCAAGACGAAGCAGAGATTGAAGGATCTTGGCCCCTTTTAGGGCCCTTTTTGGGATTTGGGATTATGTAATGGGTACGGGATGTCGGCCCATGGGTTTACCCATGCTTAGGCCTATTTTGTATGTATAAATAGATGCTAAGGCGATGTAGTGAAGGGAAATGGCTAAGTGCTATTGTTGGATCTGTGTGATCAAGAGTTGTAAGTGCTTTGTGCATACTGTGTGAGGCTTGCAAGGCTAGTGGAAGTAATTGTAAGAGACAGTTGTGAAGGCTTGGTGCTATACCCTAGCGAGAAGAAGGAGGATCTGGCGGAGTGCGCGCAGATCTCCTATATTCTGTGGACTAGAACTTGGATGCTATGTGCCTGGAAGAAGCTTGACCAGAGATAATAAAGAAGACAAAGAGTTGGTGGACGTAGCCCCAGGGTGGGGGTGAACCACGTACATATCGTGTTGCTCTACTTTGTGTGATGTGTTGATGTGTTTATATGTTAATGTGCTTAGTGTTTCAATATAGATGAATGGTAGATAGATATGTTAATGCTATGTGCTTAATAATATGGATCTGACCTATGTGGATATGATTAGTGCTTAAATGCCTTAGATCTGAATGAATACTGTGATACTCTGTAACTAGGGTTTAACCGTGTTGTAACTAAGATTGGATATAGATGAATGTTAACTGCTGAGTGCTCTGTCAAGTGTTAGAATCACAGATTTGTGTCCAAGCTAAGGTTGCAGACATCCGAGTCCTACAACCACCCCTGCCTCTATCTCGGGTGAGACTTCATTTGCATCGCAGGTGTTGCCGAAAGGGCCAGTAGTTAGGGTTTTGTTGGTGCATTGTTGTAGCGTTGAACCCTGGGTCTGCCCCTGTGCCAACAACGTATGTGTCCAGATTATAGAGAGTTCAACAAGATCACCATTAAAGATAAGTTTCCCATTTCCATCATTGATGAACTGTTAGATGAACTACATGGAGAAATCTACTTCACAAAGTTGGATCTTTGTTTAGGGTATCATTAGATTAGAATGAAGGAAGAAGATATCCCCAAAACAACATTCATAACTCATGAAGAACATTATGAATTTTTGGTCATGCCTTTTGACCTTACAAATGCACCTTCCACATTCCAAGGGTTGATGAATTCCATTTTCAAGCCCTTCCTTTGAAAATTTGTGTTAGTATTTTTTGATGATATACTAATCTATAGTAAGTCTTGGGAAGATCATGTTCAACATGTTGACATGATGCTACAACTACTAAAGGAGAAACAACTATATTCCAAACCATTCAAATGTTTCTTTGAGATGAAAGAGGTAGAGTATTTGGGTCATATTGTATCTCATGAAGGTGTCAAGGTAGACCCTAACAAGATTAAAGCCATGATGAACTGGCCAATTCCCAAAACATTGAAGAATATTAAAGGATTTTTGGGTTTGACGGTTACTACTGCTAGTTTGTTCGGAACTATGAAAGTATAGCAACACCTTTAACTACATTAACTAAGAAGGATGCATTTTCATGGACTCCAGAGAAAACTCAAGCTTTTGAACAACTTAAAGAGGCAATGTGAAAATCTTTTTGTCTTGACCACACCGGACTTCACAAAAACCTTTATTGTGGAATGTGATGCCTCGGGAAATGGCATTGGTGTTGTTCTAATGCAAGAAGGAAGGCCCCTTGCTTTTGAAATTCGACCACTCAAGGGAAAGGACTTACACAAACCCATTTATGAGAAGGAAAGGATGGCAATACTACATGCATTAAAGTGATCGTGCCCTTACCTAATAGGTAGGCACTTCTATATCAAAACATATCATGACAATCTTAAATACTTCTTGGAACAAAGACTATCTTTAGAAGAGCAACAAAAATGGGTGACCAAGATGTTGGGTTATGACTTTGAAATCATCTACAAAAAAGGGAAGCAAAATGTTGTGGTAGATGCACTCTCAAGAAAGAATGAAGATGTTGAGACATTTCTTTGTGCTATCTCTATCATCCAACTTGATTGGATAACATAAGAAGGGGATGAATGGAAGAATGACGAAGATGTGTGGACTCTCATTCAATTGTTGTAGTAGGATTCTAGTGCATCCGATGCATTTACATGGAAAAATGATTCACTATGGTACAAAGATCGCTTATATTTATGTAATAACTCCCAACTCAAACAAAAGGTACTTTTGGAATTGCACACCTCTCCGGTAGGAGGGCACTCAAGATTTTTGGAAACCTATCACAGGGTCAAGAGGGAATTTTTTTGGGATGGCCTTAAAACTGATGTTCAAAGGTTTGTGGCATAATGTTTGGTTTGCAAACAAAATAAGGTGGAAACAATTAAGACCCCAGGTATTTTACAACCATTAGCCCTTCCAAGTCAGTGTTGGGAGGAGGTTTCCATGGATTTCATCATAGGGCTACTGAAGTTTGAAGGAAAGAGTGTCATCATGGTGATTGTTGATAGACTTACCAAGTACACACACTTTTGTGCACTCTCTCATCCTTTCAAAGCCAGTATAGTTGCTACCACATTCATGGAGATAGTTCAAAAGCTACACGGAAGCCCAAAGATTATTGTAAGTGATAGAGATCCCATCTTCACTGGACATTTTTGGACAAAATTATTTTCTTGTTTGGGTACTCAAATGGATCATATCTCATCTTGTCATCCTTAATCTGATGGACAAACTGAGATAGTGAACAAATTATGGAAGGCTACCTTCGTTGGTTTGTCTATGATAAAAAAACACAATGGTTCAAGTGGTTACCCTTGGGAGAATGGTGGTAATTGACACCATTTATGGCACTTTATGGATATCACCCATCATCCATCACTTCTTATCTAAAATAAAAATCTAAGGTTCAAGCAGTGGAAGATCACATCGAGCATCAACAACAAGTTCTCCAACTCTTAAAGGACAACTTGACCATGGCACATAATCACATGAAACAACAAGCAAATCAACATCGTAGTGAATTTTTTTTTGAAGTAGGGGATTGTGTATTTTTAAGACTACAACCATAGAAACATATGTCCCTCAAGCAAGCTAAGAAGTATAATAAATTATAACCGAAGTACTATTGCCCTTATAAGGTGTTGCAAAATATTGGTACTATGGCATACATATTGGAGTTTCCTGCATCTTCACGAGTACACCTAGTTTTCCATGTTGCATGCTTAAAGAAGGTTATATGTGACAAGATACCAGTTCAAACTATATTTCCAGAACTTGACAAGGAAGGAAAAATCATATTGGAGCCTGAAGCTATCACTGATATAAGAATTCACCAGCTGAGGAATAGATCAATTTCAGAGTATCTCATTAAGTGGAAGAAACTACCTGCTGAAGATTCCACGTGGGAAGATGAGTATTTTATACAAAAGCATCTAGAACTACTCAAGCGTTGAAGACAACACTTGTCTGAAGGGGAGGGGCATGTTAAGCTCTAAATCATGGCACATTACCCATTAATTGGGGCATATTACATTAGTATTGGTAATTTATTTATGTCGGTTTGGGTCCATTAGTTGTAATTGTACCTCCTTGTCTCCTATATATACCAAGGAGAACTTTTCATTTGGAATAATATTGTATTGGTTAATTCATGTGATGTATAAGGAGGTTTCCTCCTCAAAGAGCCTTATTATCTGAATTTGTCTCTTTGTCAAGGTGTGGAGTACTTATTCTGAGGTTTTTATGCTATTTTGATATTTGGTTCTTAACAACATTTAACTCTAATAGTGAAGTTAATTGTGGATGGGTTCCTAAGGGTGTCAAATTTCCCAAGGCTGAATTAAATAATTTTGATGTTATGGAATTATTTACATGGGTGAACTAAACTCCAAAAAATATCTAATGAATAATTCACTTTGAGGGGGAAACCTCCTTTTACAATATATGCAATTCACAAGACAAGATGAGATGCCTATATGAATGAATCTCCTTTATTATAAATGGGATATAAAGTGAGCATGATGTAACCTACCCTAAGCCGACATAACCACAACTAATAAGCCAAAATTAATTGAGTGTTAGGGCCTTAACAAAGCATGACCATGGGATTCCACTAATTTTTGGTAGTCTACACTAAATGTGTGTCCTTATAGGAACCCATTTGCACAGAGTAATGATATTGAAAAGATCACCCACAAACTGCTAGAGTATGGATTCATCCGTCCTAGAACTAGTCCCTACTCATCACCAATGTTGATGGTACCAAATAAAGAAGGTAATTGGTGCATGTGTCCTGATTTCCAAGCCCTCAATAAATTAACAATCAAAGACAAATCCTCCATCCTAGTTATTGATGACCTATTGAATGAATACCATGGAGCTAAGTTTTTCACTAAACTAAACCTACGTTTTGACTACCACCAAATCCAAATGAAATAGGTGGACATATTGAAGATATCCTTCCACACACATGAGGGTCATTATGAATTTTTAGTGATGCCCTTTGACCTTTATAGTGCTCCATCCACCTTCTAGAGCTTGATGAAGAAAATTTCCCAACCCTTTGTACATAGTTGTTTGCTAGTATTTTTGATGATATATTGATTTATAGAAAAACTTGGGACTCTCACATAGATCATGTTAGTAGATCCTTGTAACTCCTAGGGGACCACCAACTATTCTTGAAATGATCCAAATGTTCTTTTGGGGGTTCAAAGGTTGAATACCTAGGGAACAATATCAGTAAGGAGCGCATATGAGTAAATCCCAATAAAGTTGTGGCTATGTAAGATTTTCACAGACCCAAGACATTGAATAACCTTTGTGGGTTCTTAGGAATTACCAACAACTATAGGAATTTTGTGAAAGATTATGGAAAAATTGCAAATCCTCTAACATCCTTGCTAAAAAATAATACCTTTGTATCGAGTGAAGCAGATGAGCAAGCCTTTTATGCTTTAAAGTATGCTAAGTTCACTACTCCAATATTAGCAATATTGTATTTTACTAAAATTTTTTTCCTAAAATGTGATGCCTTAGGTAGAGCTCTTGGTGTGGATTTGATGCAAGAAGGGTGCCCCTTGGCATTCATCAGTAGGCAATTGTGTGACCACAATTTGGGTGAATCCACATATGAGAAAGAGATGATGTACATGCAATAGAGACCTAGCATTCATATCTCATAGGGTGACGTTCCTAGATCAAGAATGACCATCATAGTTAGAAGTACTTTCTCGAACAAAGGTTATCCTCACTGGAGTAGCATAAGTGGGTCACCAAGATGCTAGGGTATGATTACAAGATTATATATAAGAAGGGTTGATAAAATGTGGTGGCTAATGATTTATCCTAGTAATTTGAGGAGGATGGATCCCTCTTTGCCTTATATTTACCCATTCCAAGTTGGCTCAAGGAATCCTGTCAAGAATGATTGGAAAATGACATTTTTGTTCAACTCATCCAAAGACTTCAAGAATATCCTTACCTTCCTCAAGCGTATACATGGAAACTAGATACATTGTGATAAAAAGAGTGTATTGTTATAGTAAAGAGTTCTTCCTTAAAACAAAGGATCTTAGAGGAATTTTATTCATCACCTACAACAAGTCACTCTGGATTTCATAAAACATATGAATGAACTGAGCGCTCATTCTTTTGGGAGTGCATGAAAACCAATATCTTGGATTTTGTGGAAACTTGTGACACTTTATAAAGGAGAAAGGGTGAGACATAAGGATGCCGAGGGAATTTCAACCACTGTTGATCCCAACACATATATGGACTAACATATCTATGGATTTTATAGTGGGACTCCCGAGGGTGGGAAACACATTCATGATTATGGTGGTAGTCGATCATATCTACAAATATGCTCATTTTTGTGCCTTACCACAACCATCTACCCCCTCCTTAGTTTCCCAAGTCTTCCTGGATCAAAATTTTAAGTTACATAACATGCCCACTTCCATCGTTTTAGATCGAGACCCTACCTTCACCAACAAATTTCGGTAGGAGTTTTTTAAACTACAAGTTACCCAATTGAAAATGAGCATTGCATATCACCTCGAAATAGATGGTCAAACCAAAGTGGTCAACAAGTGCTTAGAAACCTATTTGAGACGCTTTACTTCTACAAAACCATGGGAAAAATGGCTTCACCTTGCAAAATGGTGGTACAATACTATCATGGAGCTACCAAAATGACCCCATATGAAGTTGTTTATGGAAAAAAACCCGTTGTTAGTCACTTCATATTTACGAAGCACCAACAAGGTACAGGTATTGGATCACACCATCCACACTAGAGAAGCCATTCTTCGCATACTAAAGGATAATTTGGTTTGGCTCAAAATATAACGAATCAACAAGTGGACCAACATTACTTCAAACATTCTTTTGCAACAAAGAATTAGGTGTTTCTTCACCTTTGACCCTATAAACAAACCTCCCTCAAATACAAAACACCGCAGAAATTAGCACCAAAGTTATATGGACCGTATGAGATCATCTAGTTCATTGGACAAGTGGCCTACAAATTGGCTCTTCCAGCCCATGTAACGTGCCATTTTGACCTAGAGAACTAAACTACATTATGGGGGGTGCTAGGTGCGGGGGAGGGGACTAGTCATGATCCTAGGGGATTTTTCGATAGTAAATTATGCTTTGGGGATTCGAACCATATCTAACAATATTGAAGAAGCCTATTCCTTATTGTGCAGCCTCGTCATTTCCAAGGATGAAGGAATTAAAATCTTGATAGTGTTCAGAGACTCATTGCTAGTTATTAGAGTTGTCAAGGAACTAAGCAATCCTCGGGGGAGCAAACTACATTCTCCATTTTAGAGTATTGGGAGACTTACAATACACTTCAACTAAATTTTCTTCTATCACATAAAAAAGGAACACAATGTCGAAGCCGATTACTGGGCTAAGGTGAAAACGACACTAAGACAAGGTTTATTGTTTAAAAATGAGGTTCCAAGCTCCTTTCATTTATCTTAACCAACAATGGCACACAACCCAGTTAGCATTAATACCACAACAACAACTAGAGGTCATGTAGGAACATATAGCATGTGGCCTCCGCAGTAGAGATGGTGTGCCTATTCAGGGTGTAAGAGGCGAGGGTCGTTGTGGGAGATTTGACACAACACAATGAAATATAGGTGAGGCAGTTTCAGTCTATCCTTTATCAATGAGGGTAACTTCCTTCCACTCAACCAAGAAAGCCCTAATTCATTGGTCTGTGTTCTCTATTCTTGTTTCTTTGGTGAATTCACATGTTACAGGGAAGCACAATGGTTTCAAAGACTAGTTTTTTTTTTTTAATCTATCAAGGGGACGATTCTCAGGTTTGTTGTTAGGGGGTAATTGGGTCTAGTTTCAATATAATTGTGAAGGGAAATCCTCTTGCTATTATGGATAACCCATAAATTAAAGAGGTGCGAAGAATTGTGCACAAACACAAAGAAGTAACCCAAGTAAACAACAAAGATCTTATGTTGATTTCCTCAAAACTCTCAAAGTTGGAGTGAACCAGTGCCTCACAAAATGCCAACATGATGACTCTTATCCTTCTTTAGAAGTAAAGGATTAACTCCCTGGAAGCATAATGTAACAGGTTGTGCACATTAGTTGTGTCCTTACACCTGGAATCACTCTCTCTCACATCCATCAACTTAGGCTCTACAAACTCTTAGTCGATTGAAATGAGGGAGGAGGAGACGGTCTACCAGAAAAAGGATCCCATGGAGATCAAAGAACAAAGTCCCCCTCACTTACAAGTGGGGAAATAAGCTCAAGGAAATGTCCATCCATAACGTTGTGAACGTTTTATGAGTAAATCCTAATAAAGTTGTGGCTATGTAAGAGTTTCACAGACCCAAGACATTAAAGAGCCTTTGTGGGTTCTTAGGAATTACCAACAATTATAGGAATTTTGTGAAACATTATGGAAAAATTGCAAATCCTCTAACATCCTTGCTAAAAAATAATACCTTTGTATGGAGTGAAGCAGATGAGCAAGCCTTTTATGCTTTAAAGTATGCTAAGTGCACTACTCCAGTATTAGCAATATTGTATTTTACTAAAAATTTTTTCCTAAAATGTGATGCCTTAGGTAGAGCTCTTGGTGTGGATTTGATGCAAGAAGGGTGCCCCTTGGCATTCATCAATAGGCAATTGTGTGACCACAATTTGGGTAAATCCACATATGAGAAAGAGATGATGTACATGCAATAGAGACCTAGCATTCATATCTCATAGGGTGACGTTCCTAGATCAAGAATTACCATTATGGTTAGAAGTACTTTCTCGAACAAAGGTTATCGTCACTGGAGTAGCATAAGTGGGTCACCAAGATGATAGGGTATGATTACAAGATTATATATAAGAAGGGTTAACAAAATGTGGTGGCTAATGATTTATCCTAGTAATTTGAGGAGGATGGATCCCTCTTTGCCTTATATTTACCCATTCCAAGTTGGCTCAAGGAATCCTGTCAAGAATGATTGGAAAATGACATTATTGTTCAACTCATCCAAAGACTTCAAGAATATCCTTACCCTCCTCAAGCGTATACATGGAAACTAGATACATTGTGATACAAAGAGTGTATTGTTCTAGTAAAGAGTTCTTCCTTAAAACAAAGGATCTTAGAGGAATTTCATTCATCACCTACAACAAGTCACTCTGGATTTCATAAAACATATGAATGAACCGAGCGCTCATTCTTTTGGGAGTGCATGAAAACCAATATATGGGATTTTGTGGAAACATGTGACACTTTATAAAGGAGCAAGGGTGAGACAATAAGGATGCCAAGGGAATTTCAACCACTGTTGATCCCAACACATATATGGACTAAGATATCTATGGATTTTATAGTGGGACTCTCGAGGGTGGGAAACACATTCATGATTATGGTGGTAGTCGATCATCTCTACAAATATGCTCATTTTTGTGCCTTACCACAACCATTTACCCCCTCCTTAGTTTCCCAAGTCTTCCTGGATCAAAATTTTAAGTTACATAACATGCCCACTTCCATCGTTTTAGATCGAGACCTTACCTTCACCAATAAATTTCGGTAGGAGTTTTTTAAACTACAAGTTACCCAATTGAAAATGAGCATTACATATCACCTAGAAATAGATGGTCAAACCAAAGTGGTCAACAAGTGCTTAGAAACCTATTTGAGACGCTTTGCTTCTACAAAACCATGGGAACAATGGTTTCACCTTGCAAAATGGCGGTACAATACTATCATGGAGCTACCAAAATGACCCCATATGAAGTTGTTTATGGAAAAAACCCGTTGTTAGTCACTTCATATTTACCAAGCACCAACAAGGTTCAGGTATTGGATCACACCCTCCACACTAGAGAAGCCATTCTTCGCATACTAAAGGATAATTTGGTTTGGCTCAAAATATAACGAATCAAGAAGTGGACCAACATTACTTCAAACATTCTTTTGCAACAGGGAATTAGGTGTTTCTTTACCTTTGACTCTATAAACAAACCTCCCTCAAATACAAAACACCGCAGAAATTAGCACCAAAGTTATATGAACCGTATGATATCATCTAGTTCATTGGACAAGTGGCCTACAAATTGGCTCTTCCAGCCCATGTAACACACCATTTTGACCTAGAGAACTAAACTACATTACGAGCGGTGCTAGGTGCGGGGGAGGGGACTAGTCATGATCCTAGAGGATTTTGCGATAGTAAATTATTCTTTGGGGCTTCGAAACATATCTAACAATATTGAAGAAGCTTATTCCTTATTGTGCAGCCTCGTCATTTCCAAGGATGAAGGACTTAAAATCTTGATAGTGTTCAGAGACTCATTTCTAGTTATTAGAGTTGTCAAGGAACTAAGCAATCCTCGTGGGAGCAAACTA
Organism: Picea engelmannii; assembly: GCA_009831015.1. Taxonomy (NCBI): domain Eukaryota; kingdom Viridiplantae; phylum Streptophyta; class Pinopsida; order Pinales; family Pinaceae; genus Picea; species Picea engelmannii. Next base: position 589,492 of record ML776840.1, read on the forward strand.
AATTCTCCATTTCAGAGTATTGGGAGACTTACAATACACTTCAACTAAATTTTCTTCTATCACACAAAAAGGAACCCAATGTTGAAGCCGATTACTGGGCTAAGGTGAAAACGACACTAAGACAAGGTTTATTGTTTAAAAATGAGGTTCCAAGCACCTTTCATTTATCTTAACCAACAATGGCACACAACCCAATTAACATTAATACCAAAACAACAACTGGAGGTCATGTAGGAACATATAGCATGTGGCCTCTGCAGTAGAGATGGTGTGCCTATTCAGGGTGTAAGAGGCGAGGGTCGTTGTGGGAGCTTTGACACAACACAATGAAATATAGGTGAGGCAGTTTCAGTCTATCCTTTATCAATGAGGGTAACTTCCTTCCACTCAACCAAGAAAGCCCTAATTCCTTGGTCCGTGTTCTCTATTCTTGTTTCTTTCATGAATTCACATGTTACAGAGAAGCACAATGGTTTCAAAGACTAGTTTTTTTTTTAATCTATCAAGGGGACGATTCTCAGGTTTGTTGTTAGGGGGTAATCGGGTCTAGTTGCAATATAATTGTGAAGGGAATTCCTCTTGTTATTATGGATAACCCATAAATTAAAGAGGTGCAAATAATTGTGCACAATCACAAAGAAGTAACCCAAGTAAACAACATAGCTCTTATGTTGATTTCCTCAAGACTCTCAAAGCTGCAGTGAACCAGTGCCTCACAAAATGCCAACATGATGAATCTCATCCTTCTTTAGAAGTAAAGGATTAACTCCCTGGAAGCATAATGTAACAGGTTGTGCACATTAGTTGTGTCCTTGCGCCTGGAATCAATCTCTCTCGCATCCAACAACTTAGGCTCTACAAACTCTTAGTCGATTGAAATGAGGGAGGAGGAGACGGTCTGCCAGAACAAGGATCCTACGGAGATCAAAGAACAAAGTCCCCCTCACTTACAAGTGGGGAAAGAAGCTCAACAAAATGTCCATCCATAACGTTGTGAACGTTTTATAGAATTACTTATTTTTTGGGTCATCTTGTAAAGTAAGTTACAAGTGAAATTACTTGGACAATTTTATAGGCTAGTATAGTTTGTTTAGAAATTAGTATTGTTATATAGACTTCTTTGAATTTTGATAAATGTATTTGATGCTTGCTTTGGTGCAGCCCCCTTTTAATAAACAATATATATTTTATGTTTTGGTTAAAAAAAACAAACTAAACTACATTATGAACTAATTGTATTTCCTTGCTTATTAACTGTGGAACACTATTAGAACAATGACACTTCACTATATGGACCTACATATATGTGAATACTACGAATACTTACTATTTATGTTATTAATGATGGATGTTATGTGATTTACTTCCAACATGCAAGTTTTAATTGAAGGATTTTGGTACATGGATACCAGTTTGAATGATATGTTTTAATACAATTAGTACCATGCACATGATGAATAACTAGTTAATTTACATGGTTCATCGATGAGTAACGTGGCAATCACATTTCAATGGTTTTATGGTTATGGATGGTCTTGTGTTGTAAACTAACCTACAGGTTGAATGGGACATGTGATAGCCAAACAAGTGTGATATTCAAGTGGTCGATGTCATGGACATGAAATGGGAAATGGTATGCCAGGAAGCATCATTATGTTGTTTTTACATTGGTTCAAATGCATTGCTATGGTATTTGGGCAAGTGCAAATTTTTCATGTAGCATGGCTGCCCAAATTGGATATTTGATGACGAAGCTCTCATAATAACAATACCACAGTATGGTCACCAATAGGGTTTTGACCTAAGTTATATTAGGAGGGGTGGAGGTATCGCCCACCATTTATCCTCTGAAACTTGGAATTGTGGGAGAGTCGTGTTAATCCATACTCCCATGGATGTGTGATGGTAATTTCTAATTGCTTGCTAGGTAGGCTTGGTCACGGTAGCTGACACTTCCGCTTACGAGTTCTATCTAGAGTTAGAAATATAGTTGATGCTCAAGTATAGTCCAACAAAGGAAGGATAAGATCTAGAAGATGGAAGTTGGTTCAAGAGGAAGGGTGATTTGGTGTAGTTGAGAGTGTTGTTGAGCTTTAGTCATTTAAACTTAGTGTCTGAATTATTCCCTTTTTGCTGTATTAAATGCTTGATTTAATTATGATGATATAGGTGAATGTTTCATTCATTTTGAATTATTATGACTTATGAATTAATGTTACTGTGTGAGTATAAATGATTGATTAATGCATTACAATATTTATTTCACTATTGACATAGTTGCGAGCATACAAGAATTGTGCATTAGATGTGGTGGTTATTATCATTAGTACACGTATGCACTATCTATGTGCCAGCTACACATACATACCTTGCACATGTACGATAGTATTATTACGATGTATAAATAAATCAATATTATTGTTTATCGTAGGTGTGTAATGTTTTAGTATAAATTAAATTAAATATTTAAAGTTATTTATTAAATTATTTAATTTAATTTAAGATTTAATATATTATTTGGTATTGGAAAAATATGTTTGGAATGGAATGTACTTTGGATTTAGTGTGATTTGTTATATATTAAAGTGTTTAATTTAATTTAAGATTTAATATATTGTTTGGTATTGGAAAAATCTATTTTTATTGGAATATAATTTGGATTTAGTGTGATTTGAATTGGAAGGCCTATCCGATTGATTTCCTCATTATTGAGTAGATTGCATGTCAGAGGGGTAATCAAGGGCTAGGTAGGGGAAGTAGGTGGTGGCTCTCTTAAAAGATAAGGTGATGGTTGAGAAGATCAAAGGGGTTGAGATTTTGGGGAAAATAAGGATACTTGGGAGGTATGAAAAAACAATTGTGAAGCCTGTGAGGAAAACTTGTCTGTGGAATTGAGAGTGGAAGATTCACATATTATGTGGCTATGTTATTCTGCGACTTTGGGCATGGAGGGGTAGGAAACCCCCCAGGGTTTTCTTAGAGCTAGGGATCTAGCGAGGTTGTTCCTAGCTAGCTAGGAGACAAAACATCCAATTTCATGCAATTTACAAGGCAAAGAGACAACTCGACTAATCTACCAAAGTAACTAATCTACCAAAGCAACTAATCTACCAAAGCAACTAATCTACTAATTTACCCAAAGGATAAAACCAAATAGAATTTACAGGTATTCTCGATCACTTTATAACTCAAATTATGGATGGATAATTTAGTATTTGTATGGTTATTAATTGTTGGAAAAATGGTTGTAATTTGTATGCAAATGTTATAGAAAAAAAGAGAATATATGCTTAACTAGAAGGAGTATATGTTATTAAATTTTGCAAAGAACATAGATTTTCCTTTTACAAACTTAATACTAGAGTTCTACAACATTTTTGTTTGAATTCTAACAAAATAAATTAGTTTAAGTTTTGAATAGTAAAGATTGGCAAATGATTTTTTTTTTTACATCAATTGTCCATTCATATTACACAAATTTTACAAAATGATTTGAAGTCTTGGTAAGGACCTTACAACCCACTCCAAGATTCATCTGGTATTTTATGTGTCTTGTTTAAAGAAGGTCATGGGATCAAAGTGCACAATGTAAACTAGCTTACCAAAAGTTCACGAGAAGCCTCCATTTGGCTTCAGTGATAATCAATATTGGATACCACAGAGCGTCAATTGCGCCAACACACAATCCATGAAATGTTGACTCAATGGAAAGACATGCCACTTGAAGATGCCACATGAGAACCAACCATAGCTCTGTAGCAATTTCCTCGTCTTCAGCCTCGAGGAAAACACTGTTTTCGAAGGGGGAGGGCGTGTTTTTTGTTTGTTTGCTAGTATGTTCGTGACCTGCGGGAGTAGCCTGTGGCTGAGAAACTGCGAATCAGGGCATCTAAGTCATCAAAATCACCCGGGGATCGCACCCGACCTGAGCCACACCAACCCTTAACATGGTTGGAGTTTTTATCCCCGCAGGTTTCAAACCGGTGACTTTAACATCATGGAGTGCCTTAACAACACACTCCGTCACCGACTGTCCTACACCTCGGGGACAAGGGGGAGGGCATGTTAGGTTCCTACCTTAACCTCCCTACATTAGGCTACCTAAGAGTTATTCGATTGTTGTATGCATCCATCCTCTTTAAATAAGGTCCATTAGATAGTAATGTCTAGTTTTTCAATGCAAATGGGTCCACTTTATAAGGCCTGCTAGGTTGTTGGTACCCATTAGTGACAAGACCACAATTAGTTAGGGTTTTTTCTATTGAAAAGTTATTTAAATAGATATGAGGCTATGCAATGCTTGTCTTATGTTGTGGTATTTGGAGCTCTACTCGGTAAAATGTTGCCCCACCTTAAGAGGTAAGTGAACATTGTTTCCTTCTTCTAATTATCATAATACAAGGGTGATCCAAGGGTTCTCTTTGATAAAATCATTTATTGTCTATATTTATTGTATCCTTTTGATTGTTGTAGTGGTGTTGTCAATTGATGCCCAACTCAAAGTAGGAGCATATTCCCATTTCCTTGTACTCTAGCTAAAACCATCCAAGACAGGGGTGACAATTCTCGAATTAGTGGATTGATGTTTATGTTTGCACATTGCCAAAAGCATGTTTGAATGACAATGCATAGACTTGAGTTTTGTTGTGTAGGCACACTTGGACAACTAGGCCAGCGTAACACTCTTGAGCCATAGTCATTGATGCATAAAGCACCGATTGGTAACTACCTTGGCATTACAAAGACTTCAAACAAAACCATCCTTGCATGCTTTTTGAGTAATAGTGAGCATAGAAGTTTCAAGAGAAGTTTATTCCCTGAATTGTAATATGGAACATAGGCCTTGTAACTAATTTTCAGTAGAGTTTATAGAGGCTAGAGTACATTTCCATAGAGGATATGTGTTGGTGAAACAAGTGGGCTATAAGTTCCTCATTTACAGATCATAAGGTATCAGAGTGGTTGAATCCTTGACCATGACACAACTGCTAGAACCTTGCAAACTTAGCATGAGTAAAGGAAATATAGAGAGCTTGGAAGACTTGATGGCCATCAATGATCGACTTTAAGAAGAGAAACAATACTTGAAGGAACATGTCTAGATGTTTAACCAACATATGGCAGAGATGGAGAAGAACCTTGAGACCTATGCCAAATTGTTTCCATTGTTAAAGAAGTAATTGGTTGAACAACAAGACTCCCTCACCATGGTCATGGTAGATTGGGACAAGCACAGAGTTCAACTTCTACACCTTGGAGAAAAGGTCATCGAGATGGATGGTTGGCAAGAAGATAGACTCACTTAGATGATGGATCAACCACAACAAGAGTTGATAGAGAAGTAGGAGGCCTTGGAAAAGCTCCATTCAGCTATCTAAGAGAACCGAGAAGCAAGGTCACTTTCCATTACCATTGTTGAAGCCAACACCATGACTGAGAAAACTCTGGTAAGATCACCTTCCTTATACTTTTCACAAGGTCATTTTGGTGATTTTGAAAATCATACCAAAGGCATTGGTTCCACACTATTAAGGTAGATGGGTTATGATGGATAAGGGTTATGCAAGAGAAGACAAGGAATCCTAAGCCCCATTGTAGCTATACACAGGGACAAGCATGAAGGCTTAGGTTTCAATGGTGGAAATGGAAAGGCCACAAACAACATGACCACATTTGTGAAAGCAAAGGACATAGAAAAATCAAACTACTCATGAGACAGAAGGGAATCAGATGAAGAAGGGTGTTAAATTCCAACTCAACCTTATTATGGTAGATTACAAAATGAAATCGACGAAGAAAGTGCAAATACTTAGCCTACAAGGACACTTAGAAGAAGTGGAAAGATAATTGGCCAAGGAAAGAAAGAGACAAAGACCAATAGGTCTACTTCGAACTATACATCCCTTGTTTGTTACTATTACGAGAGGAAAGGCCATATCACTACCAACTATTGGTACTCAGAGGCATGTTCATTATATGGGAAGAAAGGCCATCATGTGACATCTTAATGGGATAAGAAATCCACATGCCATAATCCAAATTACTTTCAAAGGAGGAATGTCAAGAAGACTTCCCCAATCCAACAATGAACTTGGAGGCACATGGAGAGGAGGCGTATGTTAGACAATCCATGTAGAAACAATCAGAACTTCATCGAGAGCTTCACCATAAAAACCACGTAGATAAGAGAAGAGTATGGAGAGTGAATATTGAAGAATATGAAGAGATACCTACATCTCTAATCTAAGGATCTATAACAATGCAAGAGGTCAATGATACCAACAAGATGGACAACAGATTGATGCCAAGGGAAGCCACAATCCAATTGTTGGTTTTGATATTATTCGAAGAACCCATTCTTGAAGACTTACCAAATATTGGTGCATGGGTCAATGATCTTGGGGGATTTCTTGAGAATTCCATGACGTGATTGTAAGCAAGTGCAAGCACTAGAAAGTTGTTTTCATGCCAAGAAGCAACTAATCCTAGTAGAGGAAGGCAGACCACACTTCCTCTTGTGGAATTTTTACATGATGGAATAGTGTGCTCAGGTCACATTGGAAAAACAAAACAACATTTGACTTGGATTAATTGATTTCCAAGATGGATCGTCTTCAAGTCTGGGAGAGATGGCAATGACTTCTAATTACAAAGTTTGGATTTGGAAATTGCTCAAAGTTAAGAGTCGGTGAGTAGACTTCTGCATTGTGAGAAAAAGAGAAGCAACAACCAGAGCTATATCCATAGCCAGGACCAAAGACAATATCCAAAGCCATGAGCTAGAGCCAAACCTAGATTCAATGTTGTAGCCAGGAGCTAGAGTTAGAACCATGTTCTAAAGAAGCAAACATAAGGCACATTGATCTAGATTGGTTTCCTTTGAGCTTTTGGAGACCAAAAAGCCTCTCAATTGGAAGGTATGATCCAAAATAGATCTAAACCAATGAATTGTTGTAAGAATCAGTGCCTGTAAGTGAATTCAAGAATTAATGAAGGTTAGGAAAACTATGAAAAACAATGAAAATGTAAAGGCGAATAAGGCAAAATGAGAAGAAAACAATGAATTTGTTAGCACTATTTTTGTCATTGTTTTGTGGAATTCCATGATAGTAAATGTGTGGAATGGCTTCATTGGCTATCCTAATCATCATTTACACTTGTTCAACTCATCAAATATCCAGAGACATCAAGGAGATTAAGAGCACCATTTGGTAAAAAAATGTAGAAATTTCTGTAGGTGACCGTTTTTGTGTTCATCTTGTAGCACGATTTCCAAGAAAATGGAATCGAATATCAAAAAACGAAAACATGGGTTTTTTCAAGAACAAACCAAATCAGATTCTTCAAGTGTTGTTTCCGAAAAACGTGAACTGTTTAGGAGCTATAGGTGGCGCTTTAAGAGTGATTTTTCCAGATTTTTCAGAATTTGATTTTCTAAAAAATGCCCATTCAACATAAGTGTCACCTTCATCCATTCACCCTAGAGATTATATCATGATATTATGATATAGATTATGATCAGATCCATTTGTTTTGGATCTTAGTTTGAATTGGTTACTCTCAATTAAGCATTGTAATTTCTATTTAATCAAGAATTGTGAAAGAAGAAAGAGGCTTCCTCTTAGAAGAAAACATGGTTCGAATGGCCAGATTGGGAGATCTAGAAATTGTAATGGAAAGAGATTCATTCCTGTAGCATATTATACTCAGGGATTCAAACATTTTGATGGTTGGATATTGTATCTTCATACTTTATTTTGTATTATTTGAATAGAATGAATATTTATGCAATGCATTCATGCTCACACATAGTCAATTACGATTACAGTGAAGAGTTTGTTGTCAATTACATGTCTTTGTAAATTATATTCAGATATACGTTTCAGGTTTTAAATGATATTTGAAACTTGGAAATCTTCTGCACACAAGCGAACATGTTGTTCACTTGTGTTTTGTGTTTCTCTCGCACTGTGGTTCAAACCCATGAATGAATCCAGGGGAACGAACATATACGGTAGGGAAACCGACTTTGTCATGAGCAATAAAACTATTTCACAACAACACACACTTCTACTCATTGACCATCATGAGGACCAAACAACTTGCGATTGATTCGGCTTACTTTTCACGCACTTTCCAAAATCAATTGATCTAGTTATGTCAAAAGCTATTTCACCTGCATAAGTGCCATATACTTATCCTCCAGTTGGAGTTTGAGCAGTGAATCCAGCACCAATGGTTGACTTTGTCCCTCTTATACCCAATTGTTAATTTTTCTAATCATCAAAGTGAGTGCCCTTGACCACATGAGGTACTACCCATATTTTGAGATCTAGTTGATGATACCATATCCTTAACCCATCCAACCTCCTTGATCCATAACCCAAACCAATCAATCATTGCAATAACTAATATGTTCTAGGCATTCCCTCCCAACAGTCAGAGAGCATCTTCTAGCGCTAACATCTTTTGGTGTTGTTGTCGGGGATGAAGGAACGAAGACATTTTGCCTGGGAGAACAACAAAGATCAGATTTGATCTTTGATGGTGAACAAAGGTTAGGCACATACAGACTGCAAATCATTCACCTAGCGACTCCATGGTTAAAGAATCCAGTGGCGACTCCATAGAAGCCATTTTGGCTCAGAGGTATGAAATTTTTTATTTCTCAAATGTATCGGGCTTTCCAAATACTATGCCTAAAAAAGTTGAATGGGAAGGTTGTCTTCTGAGATTTAAAGGAAATGACTGGGAAATTCCTGCTAAGAACTTGCTGGAATTTCATGAATGTATGCGCCAACAGGGAATTGTTCATGAAGATGTCTTGTTGAGGATTTCATGTATTCATTGGAAGGAAAAGCACGAGCATGGTGTAGATCCTTGCCTCTCTCCAACATTTCTTCGTTGAAGGATTTACATATTGCTTTTCACGATTACTGCAAAGAGATTTTCCCTGCTGTATTTCTTTATCAAGCATGTTGTGACGAATTTGAATTATTGCATCGTCACTCTTATCATGAATTTCAAGATGTTTGTACTGATAAGATGCATGAAGAAATAGTCCAAAAAAAACTAGATCTCATTGTGCATGATGTTCCAACGCTTAAAATTGACGAAACTGTGTTGCAACCTTCTGATGACCATCTTGTTTTCAAATCTGCCGAAGAAATTTATGCACAAGAAACATATCATCAATTTCAAAGATTTGTTGCTGCCCCTGATTGTAATGAACTATGTGATATTTTTGAATTGTTTGAAGAGAAGCACAACTTGATCAATGGAGCAGAAATCACAGAGCAACAACTTGGTTTCTTGTACCAGCTGAACATGTATCATGATTTTCAAGATCCAATGGCTCTCTACACAGAGTCCGTTTTTCCAAAGGTTCAAAACTTTGCAGCATTCACCATGCAATCAAGTTGCAAATGTAAGTATAAGCTGCACATTATATTTTTGCTGCAATTTTTTTAGTTTTTCTACATTCTTTCATTCAGTTGTAAATGGGGAGATCAATTTGTCAGTAAAATACATTGTTGGTTACATTGGAAATTTCCCTACACATGATCACCTTGGATTTTGTTGGTTAGGAGTAGGTAGTTTGCTGAATGAGCTTGTAATTCGAGCATTTACTTTTCAGTTTTTAGCCCGTTATGGTGTGCAGTAGGTCAGAGAGTTAATAAATGACTCCATAGCCCAATGGAGGCACTGGCATCAAGCCTTTTCAGTTTGTAGTTTGTTTTTTCAACATGGTTGTTTTCAGTTGAGCAGAGCAGGCTTACAAGTTGATGAAGGAAGAAGGCATTAGTCTACGTGTTCTTGGTGTCTCATAGGGAGGACACCATCCCCAGTTAGAGTCAGTGTTAGCACTGTTTTTGTCATTATTTTGTGGAATTCCATGATAGTAAATGGGTGGAATGGATTCATTGGATATCCTAATCATCATTTACACTTGTTAAACTTATCAAATATTCAGAGATATCAAGGAGATTAAGAGCACCATTTGGTTAAAAAATGCATAAATTTTTGTAGGTGACTGTTTTTATGTTCATCTTGCGACACGATTTCCAAGCAAATGGAATCACATCTCAAAAAACTAAAACATGTTTTTTTTTCAGGAACATACCAAATTGGGTGCCTCAAGGGGCCGTTTCCTAAAAAAACGAACTGTTTGGGATCTATTTGTGGCACTTTAAGAGTGATTTTTCCATATTTTTCCGAATTCGATTTTCTAAAAAACACCCATTCAACAAAAGTGTCACCTTCATCCATTCAACCCGAAGATTATATCATGATCTTATGCTATGGATTAGGATTAGAACCATTTGTTTTGGATCTTAGTTTGTATTGGTTACTCTCAGTTAAGCATTGTAATTTCTATTCAAGCAAGAATTGTGAAAGAAGAAAGAGGCTTCCTCTTGGATGAAAACATGGTTTGAATGGCCAGATTGGGAGATCTGGAAATTGTAATGGAAAGAGATTCATTCCTGTAGCATCTTATACTCAGGGATTCAAACATTTTGATGGTTAGATCTCGTATATCCATACTTTCTTTTGTCTTATTTGAATAGAATGAGTATTTTTGCAATGCATTCATGCTCACACAGAGTCAACTACGATTACAATGAAGAGTTTGTTGTCAATTACCTATCTTTGTAAATTATATTCAAATATACATTTTAGGCTTTAAATGATATTTGAAACTTGGAAATATTCTGCACAATAGCGAACAGATTGTTCACTTGTGTTTTGTGTTTCTCTCGCCATTCCGCTTAAACCCAATTGTTAATTTGTCTAATCATCAAAGTGAATGCCCTTGACCACATGAGGTACTGCCCATATTTTAAGATCTAGTTGATGAACTTTACCAGATCCTTAACATACAACCTCCTTGATCCATAACCCAAACCAATCAATCAATGCAATAACTAAGATGTGCTAGGCATGCCCTCCTAGTAGTCAAAGAGCATCTTCTAGCGCTAACAAAATTATTAAAAAATAAAAAGGAGAGAATAGGTTGAGGAATGGGAAACAAGATGTCATCATGTTGGCCTTCCCATTACCCCAACTCTCTCTATTTCCTTTTGTAGTTTCACTCTCAAAGGGATTTTGGCTAGCCAAGGACATGGCGATGGGGAGAGAGCCATGAAAGCATTGTAACCAAAGGTTGTTGAAATAAACTGAGCACACATTCAAAGCTAGTTTTCCCATTTGAGTTTCTAGGGTAAAATCTCTCTGTTTATGGTGTTTTTGATTTCATGTGCTATGTTGAATTATATATGGGAGTTATTAGAAGCAATCATTTATATTTAATTATTGCCTATGTTTATCTCGATTGCACGAGAATCCATTCCTATCTATGGATTTGTTAAGTCCACTCGAAATTTTATTCTCCATTAGTAATTAAAGAGTGAAAACAACTCTATGATGGCCATCATTGGATTTGCTTTGATATTTGAAATCCATGGTTGTAAAAAAAAGAGTTGTTGCATTTTCTTAGCTATTTTTCTAATCCCAACCCCTCATATTTAGTGATTACTCTTCTCTCAATACATTGGACACTCTAATGGAGCTATACACCTTCCTTTTGTTACCTATGAATTGTTCAAACACTATCTGAGTCGCTTATGCTCAACATCCTGTGTGGAACTGCTACCTATTTACATTCAATTCATTTTAATGCTCATTTGAGATGATAATTCTGCTATTTAGTTAGAAATAGATTGCGATGTGTGGCTCTTCACACTGTTTTGTAATTACCTTGTAACATAGTCCCCTCATAAGTATTTAATGATTGAATATCGACTTAGACATTGGGGGAAAAAAGTTTTTGGAATTTGAGTTGTTCGTTCCCTCTTTAATGACTGTTTAAATAATTGATTATGTGTTTGAACATTCACATATATTATTACTAGGAAATTTTGACATCCACGAAGCATTTGTCTTATTTGCTGGGCATTATATATATATGAGTGTTGCATGATATATATGTATTGCAACAAATAGATGATTTGGAGTTTATGAGAATTCTACAACATTGACTACTCTCTGTATTTGAATGCATACTTGTCAAGTCTGGGCAACATTGTTATTAATCCAAGCATCCTCATGCCTATTCATTGTTGGAACAATTTATTTATTTCCATGGGAATGAACTCGTTATCTTTGAATCCGTGGGATTGACATTTTTATGTATGTTGGTGTAATTTGTTGTAGTTGCTATTGAAGTGATAGAGGGTTGGCTATTAAAGTGACTTCTACCATGAGAGCATTGAAACATTGCTCCCATATGTAAAAATGAGAACATATTACCATTAATTACTGACTTGAATGTGCATTGGTATATTAATCTTAATGTTAGGTAATGTTCATAATGAGGAATGCATTGTTTTCCTATGGTTGCGTTGAAGTGAGATGTATGCATATTCCTTACTATTGGAGTGTTAAGAAACTTGGTCATTGAACAAAGCATTGCTTGTCTATCTCTAAGCATAATATTCCTTTGATTGTTGGAGTGGCGTTGGAAATTGGATGCCCAAGTCAGAGCAAAAACATATTCCCATTGCCTTGTATTCCAACTAAAATACCATCAAAGACAGGGGTGACAATTCTTGAATTGGTGGATTGATGTTCATGTTTGCACATTGCCCAAAGCATCTTTGAATGATAATGGATAGATTTGAGTTTTGTTGTGTAGGCACACTTGGACAACTGGAACAATGTAGCACTCTTGGGCTGTAGTTAAGGAACACTACACTGTTGTATCAAGATAATTGAAAACTAGTAAAAAATAGAAAATCTCATCTCAAGCTACTTACATCTTAATAATTTTGGGTAATCATCCTTTCCAAGACCTAAGGTTTTGAGTTCATCGATGGGTATTGAAGGGTATAAGAATATATATAAGTCAATTTGTCCTTTACAATGATGTGATTCTAGTAATTATAAAGAATTGAGATTGAGAAAGTCCTACTAATGCCTAGACTCATATTCTCCTATTACATATGGTTGGTAATTGATATTCTAATCCAATTTTCTACTTTTGAAGGAAATGTTTTTTTTCCTTGTTAAAAAGTTGATGTAGAATATGTTATCACACATATATGTAAAGGG
>ML776840.1:602651-624074 GCA_009831015.1 Picea engelmannii
CATTACCACTTACCACCTACCCCCCCCTCCGAGTTAGCATTCTTACCACCTCCCATTACCGCCATTGCTCCTGTCGCCACCAGTCCTCCACTCACATCACTCACACGCCTATTCCCTTCCCGCTGTCACGTCTCCCCTCCTACCTCCCGACATGTGTCTTCCACTCCCGCTCCATATCGCCTCCATCATGGCTGGCGTGTACCTCCTGACCCCGCACGCACCTGCCTCCATGTCCTCTCTCCTCGCCACATTATTCCCCTGCGCCTTTACACCTCAGCTCCCGAGTACTGACGCCCATGTTTCACAGTCACCGCTCTGCCAACTGCATTGTTCCACTTGGCCTCCGACCACCTGCTATTCCATATCATTTTGCACGAATCATCTCACTGGATCCCCATCATCAACGTCCACGTCCGCCTGCTAGTATTCCCTGCAAACGTCCAGTGAAGATCCAAGTGGTAGAATTTCAGAGTGTGACTAGCACGCTTTTCCAGATGTCGTGTTGACTTAGGCTCATCCTGATCCCGATGCAAGTAGTTAATGAAAGTGAGAGAGGCGGTTGAAACCTCGTCTCACCACATAAATGGAAAGCCAAAGAAGGACTAGCCGTGGAAGCAGACTGTCATCCCAAACTCACATGAGATCGCGTCTGATAGGGAGCCGCATGGGCGGTCTGACAGACGATTGCACGCACAGTTTGCAGAGGAGTTTCAGATGCAAAGATTTGAAAAGATTTGACTTGATCGCACATCTGGCGGTGGTAGTTGCTTTGAGTATATGTAGGCATTTTTGATATTTTGTTATGGTCGATGGTTGAGATGTGCTCCTGCATTGTAAAGTTTTTATAAAGCACTCTGGTTATCTGGTTATGTAATTTGATCTGAGATTTCTTGTTTGATGAAAGTTAGCTTCCTGTTTCCAAGCTTTATTGCATTTGATACTGAATGTTCATGATTGAATGATTCACATGGATGTTTATGACTATGTGGTAATGAATGTTGGATTATAACACAGTTATAACATTTTCAGTCTCCTGAACTCCAAATCCAAGAGGATATTTTTTTCTAAGTTTTTCCTCTTTAAGCTGCTAGAAGACCTATTGTCCAGAGCAGACCTTTTCATTTTCTCCTCAATTTATTCATCTTGCTCACCCTTACTACAACTTACTAACTAAATTCGAACCAAGACCTCATTTGCGTGTGCATTCTGGTCCATCTTTCTGAGTTTAAGCAATATTATCCCGAGTCTATTCCCATTCGACCCCCTTTAAATTATTCATTGTGACATACAAACTGATGGGTACTGGGCTTACCTCTGCCGCAATCCAAAGGTGATTTATGGTTCTAACATTTCTTGCACCGTTGTCAGGGACGGATTGAAGATTTTCCCTGGGGTTGAACGAAAAAGCTTACTGGTTCTGAAGGCGCATCAGAAATTAGTACATCAAAGATTGCAGTTGTGCACCTATCGACTTCATTGGGGAGACTCCACTGTTTCAGTTCTGGCTCCTAAAGACAGACACACGAGGTCCACTTCACTATTGCCTCTAGCAACGTCTGAAGCTGACCCAGAGGAAATTATCAGAAAGGGAAAGATCGCTCAAAAAATTAGCTCCACTATTGTACCATGTTTTTCTGATAATTTGCATAATCCCTCTTTACAAGCTCCAATAACTGTTTCTGATTCTCCTATTATACAAACTAATGGAGTTTTAAGAAATCTAAGTTTTGGGAGTTTTCCTGTCGATTTCTCCCCTCCTATTCTTGGTTTGGAAGGAGAGAGCTTTGACACCCCTTTCTCCCCTGAAGTTGTGAAGTGGAAGGATAGAGTTTTAACTTAGAAGACTTTCCTACTCCTCCTCCTATTAGAGTTGCTGCAGTTACAGAAGGGGAAACCTTTGGTACCTCTGGCCCCTCATGTTTATCTCCTAATGATCATCCTTTTCCTTTTTCTCCCAGAGGCACATCCCAGTCTCACCTGTCCGAACTCCATATCCTCCTGGTTCCCCTCCTGTGCACACTCCAATGGCAGAAGAAAATACCCCCAGAACTAGGATGGAAGTTATAATAGCTTCTAGGTATGCCACTCTTGTTTTTCCACAATCTCTGAATGCCCTCCCAATGGATGGCTACCTTAAGCAGCTGCCTAAGTTCACGGGTGAGGGAGACATAACTGCAGAGGCACACCTTGAAGCCTTTTATAGTTTTACAAATAATCATGCCATAGAGAATGAAGATGTACGAATGGGGATTTTTGCTCACAACCTTGATGGTGAAGCTAGGAAGTGGTTTACGGCCTTGCCTCCTGGATCTATTGGCAGGATTGAAGCCCTAGATGAATCCTTTTTAAAGGATTGGGGAGACAAAAAGGATCTCCTGTACTATATTACAGAGTTTGGGGGTTTGAAGAAGGAGGAAGGGGAATCTGTGTCTGATTTCTCCAAGAGGTTTAATAGAATGTATAATAAAATTCCCACTGAGGTCAAGCCTAAAAATACCTCTGCAAAGATTACTTATGCTAGGGATTTTGATCTTGATTTCTTCCTTCTGTTAAGAGAAAGAAGAGCCACTTCCTTGGCTCGTATGCAAGATGAAACCCTTGAAGTAGAGTCCAATATATTTGCAGTTGATAAGCTTAGGTGCAAGGCTGACAAAGACAGAAGAAAAGGGAGGTATGAAGCTTCAACCTTTGGTTCCTCCGTTGTCCATCCTCAAGTTGATGAACTTGCTAAATTAGTAAAATTTATGTCTGTTGAGATGAAGAGGTTAAGGTTTGAAGGAAGACAGAACTATAGAAGTTCACAAAATGTTGATAACAGAGGTAACTTCAGGAGACCTAAAGATGCTCCTCAGATTCTTCCAAGAGAGCAGCGAAACAGAGAGATAAATGATCAGAACATCGAGATCCCTCTCAAAAACAATCTTGTTATGGATGAAAAAGGGGAGGAAGAAGACCTTGATCCCGAAACCACTGCCTTAGAGACACCTCCTCCTTTCCTCATCTGACTCAATCTGCATACGAAGAATCTTTCATGGAAATCCAACTTAATGAGTTGAGTAAGGGAGACAAGACCAACAATAGCCTAAATAGATGTAACCTGAGGTCCAAGAAGAAATAAGGAAAGGCCGATGTTCCTGAGCAGCCTACTAGAGTAGAGAATCCTGCTAAAGATATAACAGACAACAACAAAGGTAAAAAAGCGCAAGCCCCCTCTCCATTAATTAAAGTTCCTATTCCAGAAGTGAAAGAAATTCTAAAGTCCCCTCCCTTTTTCAATTTTGACCATGAAATTCAAAAAATTAGAATCCCTGTACCCCTTTCTGAGCTGATCAAGCATGAAGATTTCAAAAGGAGCCTCTCTAAACTATTGTAGTCTAAACCTACATATCATTCTGCAGACTCAGTCAATTTGCAAGATGAGAAGCCAATAGTTATCTTAGGTCCTTTAGTATAAGACAAAGATGACTCCTCTCCTCCCTTCTATACCTCATTGAACATACATGATAAGGTGCTACACAACTGTTTGATGGATTCGGGGGCATCCCATAATCTCATGCCCAAGATAGTCATGGATGAACTCGGGTTAGAAATCACAAAAGCCTACCATGACTTGTATTCTTTTGACTCTAGGAAAGTAAAATGTCTCGGAGTCATCAAGGATCTAGTTGTGACCTTGTTTCAGTTTCCCCTGAAGAGCGTGGTCATGGATATTGTAGTAGCTGATGTTCCCCCCAAGTTTGGCATGTTGTTGTCTAGATCTTGGATAAAAACACCAGGGGGAACTTTGCTGATGGACCTCACCTATGCCACCATTCCTGTGTTTGGGGGTGAGCATAGAATAATTTACAGGGAGGATCAGTTGGCCTACATAATTAGTGATGAAGAAAACCCCACAAACCATCCTATCTTTTCTCTTGATACAGATTTGGGATCTAGTTTTCTGCAACTCACCGACGCTCTTGAACCCCCTCTGGAAATCAAAAAGTGGCCTATTACTTTTCATGAAAATTCCCCTCCTATCACCTATGTGTGGAAATTGTTCTTCGATGGAGCCTCTTCTAAGGAAGGTGTTGGTGCTGGAGTGGTTTTTGTTTCACCTGCTCAAGAGACAATAACTCTATCCTACAAGTTAGAATTCGAAGCTACCAATAATGTGGCAGAGTATGAAGCTCTCGTCTTAGGTTTGAGGGCTGCAAAAGACATGGGAATTGAAGAGCTATAAATATTTGGGCATGCTGAGTTAATTGTCCATCAAGTTAGAAATCTTTACCAAGATAAGCACCACAGGCTAATAAATTATAGAAATGAAGTGTGGGACCTTATTGATAGTTTTTTCCTGGCTTTCAACATTTCATTTATTCTGAGAGAAGAAAACATCATGGCTGATTCTCTGGTTGTTTCAACAAGCAATTTCAGAGTCCCTTTGCCACCAAATATCAAGTATGATGTGAAGGTAAATTACAGACTCTCTATACCCGACAATATCAAGCATTGGAAAGTATTTGAGGATGATCTTGAGATCAAAAGATTCCTTGAGACTATTGATATGTTTTCTGCACTACATATCAATCAAGATCAGGATTCTGAAAGTAATCCTCATGCTGATGTTTTCCTGAACAAAATCGCTAATCACCATATTGTTCAGTTGCCTAGCAATCACATTCCCAAGGGACTAGTTCCTTTGGAAAGACTATTTGACATAAATGATGTGGCAGTAAAAGTTAAAGGTTCCACTGATGATGCTGAGATGACAGAATGCAACATTGGTACAAAGGAAGATCTAAAATTTGTCAAGTTATCGAGTAATCTATCAAGGGAACAAAGGGCCGAATATGCTGAGCTATTAAAAGAATTTGTTGATGTATTTTCTTGGACCTACAAAGATCTCTGAACATACGATACAAGCATCATTGAGCATAAGATCCTATTGAAGGAAGAGGCCAAACCATTTAGGCATAAGCTGAGGTAGATCAACCCCATGTTGTTGCCTATCATGGAGAAAGAGGTAAAGAAGCTTTTGGATGCTCAAATTATCGTTCCTTTAAGGTATTTCAAATGGGTGGTTAACTTAGTCCCAGTGGGAAAGAAGAGTGGAGAAATCAGACTTTGTGTTGATTTCATAAACCTAAATAGGAGCTCCAAGAAGGGAAACTACCCCTTGCCCAAGATGGAGCACATATTACAAAGGGTAACAGGTGCATCTAAGATGTCTATGATTGATGGATTTTCTGGCTACAATCGGATCTATGTCTTACCTGACGACATAGAGAAGACAATGTTCACCACTCCATGGGGTACATTCATGTATGCCAAGATGCCCTTTGGATTGATGAACGTAGGGGCAACTTTCCAGCAAGCTATGGACATCACCTTCATTGGGGAAAGGGATAAATTTGTAGTCATTTATCTGAATGACATTACAGTTTTCCCCAAGACTGATAAAGAACATTGTCATCATCTGAGAAAGGTCTTCCAAAAATGCAGAAAATTTGGTCTCTCCCTGAATCCCAAGAAGTCATTGTTTGCTATGAAGGAGGGAAAATTACTGGGGCACATAGTATCAACTGAGGGAGTAAAGATTGATCCCAGTAGGGTGGAATCCATCCAAACCTTAACACTTCCTAGATCCAAGAAAGAAGTTCAGTCTTTCTTGGGGAAGATTGATTTCCTTATAAGGTTTGTTTCTAATTTTGTTGAACTTTTGAAGGACATTACGGCCATGTTGAAGAAAGGAAACAAAATAAAATGGACTGCTGGATCTCGTAATTCCTTCGATCAAATCAAGAAGGTGGTGACCGAAGCACCTGTCCTCATCAGTCCTGATTACTCCAAATATTTTATGATTTTCTCCTTTGCTTCATTTGACACAATGGCGACTGTTTTGTTGCAAAAGAACAATGAAGGGTGTGCATAGCCCATTGCCTTTTTCAGTAGGGCATTGAGAGACACAGAGCTGAAATATGATATCATGGAAAAACAAGCCTATGATCTGGTTAAGGCCCTCAAATATTTCAGGGTCTACATTTTTCATTCAAAGGTCATTGCATATGTCCCTTCATCCTCTGTGAAGGAGATTCTCATTTAGCCTGACATAGACGGGAGAAGGAGCAAATGGACTGCTAAAATCCTTGAATTTGACTTGGAGATAAGGCCCACCAAATTGGTTAAGGGTCAAATTTTAGCCAGGTTGCTGGCTGAATCTAATTGCAAAGCCTTGGGGATACATTTCATCAACACTTGCTCAGAAAATTAGCAGGTCGAGTTGTTTGATACAAGTTATCAAGCCAACCCTCCATTAACAAAATGTGCTTGGTATAGGGACATCATTTTCTTTCTACAAAAGTTATAGCCTCCTGATGACATGGAAAAAAGCAAAGTAAGAGCTCTATAGCTCATATCAATTAAATATTGCCTCATTGAACAAGTTTTATATTGGAAAGATCCTCTAGGGGTGTCGTTGAGATGTTTAGACCCACAAGAAGCCCAAAAAATCATGTCTGATTTTCATGACAGTTTGTGTGGGGGACATCATTTCTAGAGAACCACAACCTACAAGATTCTCAGAGCTGGCTATTTCTAGCCTAGCCTATTCACTGACGTTTGTGCTAAAATTAGGGCTTGTGTCAAGTGCCATAAATTCTTAGGAAAACAACAGCTCAAGTCCTTGCCTTTGAAGCCTGTGGTAGCTTCAGGACCCTTTCAACAGTGGGGCCTAGATTTTATCGGGGAAATTCATTCGGCTTCTAGTGGTCAACACAGGTGGATCTTGACTGCCACAGATTATTTTATCAAGTGGATATAAGCTATCCCCACAAGGAACACTTCTCACAAGGTAATCATTGGTTTTCTTGAGGACATTATAGCAAGGTTTGGTTGTCTGAAAATAATTTTCACTGATAATGATGCATCCTTTAAGGCTAAACCCTTGATTCAATTCTGTGAGCAGTTTGGAATTGCATTGATTCACTCAACTCCTTACTACCCCCAAGGGAATGGACTAGCAAAATCCTCTAACAAGAGCCTTATAAAGATAATCAAATGATTGTTACAAGAAAATAAGAAAGATGGGATTCAAAGCTCAAGTTTGCTCCGTGGGTTGACATAGTGACAACAAAGAGGTCTCTTGGTGTCTCTCCTTTTTAGCTTGTATATGGAGTTGAGGCCATATTTCCTTCTCAACTAGCCTTACCCGTGGAAAAATTCTTCCAAGACTGCCAATGAGAGCCCGATGATATGATCAGAAGGATACAACAATAGGTGGGAGTGCAATAGGCTAGAGAGCAGTTGTTGGACAAAGCACATCGACATCAACAAAAGATCAAGCAGGCTTTTGATAGGAGAGTAAGAGAAGAGAATTTCTAGTCGGGAGATCTAGTACTCAAATGGGATGCACCCAGGCAGGATAAAGGCAAGCACGATAAGTTTGAAGCCTTATGGATTGGGCCCTTCAAAATCTCTGAGACATTTCCGAACAATAATTACAGGTTGCAGAATTTGGAGGGCGCAAAAGTTTTTGGCAGCCCTGTAAATGGGCATTTTCTGAAAAGGTTCTTTGTTTGAGTATTGAATGGCTCTTTCATTTCATTGTAAATATCTTTTTCCTTTTGTTTATGTTTTCGATAAGTGACTCCACAACCCAGCAGTAAGGCAACTGAAGCTGAAGTTCTTAGAGCCTCACAGGGAGGTCTCTATCCCCCATGGAGCCTAATGTTATCAAACAACTATNNGGGGGGGGGGGGGTTGATTCCCTCAGGAAATTACCCTTGGTGAATAAATGTATGAAAGGGGTTGCTTGTGGGACCCACTTTATCTTTTTATCCTAAGTTTTTGGCTCGAGCGCGTTGTGTTAAGAGGCGTGCAGATCTCAGAGGCTAAGATCTGTGCACTTAGATCTGCGGTCCTTATTGCATATCGGATCCCCCTCGACCTTCTGCCTTTAACAAGGGGGGGTTCTGAGTTGGTGGTTTTGCAAGCGCAGGCCCCCCACTACATGTCGCCCTCACAGTAACTCGGACCCCCCTCAGTGCATTACCACTTACAACCTACCCCCCCTTCCGAGTTAGCTTGCCTTCCGCCTCCCATTACCACCATTGCTCCTGCCGCCACCCATCCTCCACTCACATCACTCACGTGCATGTTTCCTTCTTGTTGTCATGTCTCCTCTCTTACCTCCTGACATGTGTCTTCCTCTCCCACTCCATGTCACCTTCACCATGGCTGTCATGTACTTCCTGACCCCACACGCACCTGCCTCCACGTCCTCTTTCCTCCCCACATCATTCCCCTGCGCCTTTACACCTCAACTCTTGAGTACTGGCACCCATGTTTCCCAGTCATCGCTCTGCCAACCGCATCGTTCCACTTGGCCTTCGATCGCCCACCATTCCATAATGGTTTGCACCAATCATCTCGTCGGCTCCCCATCGTCACTGTCCACGCCCGCTTGCTAGTATTCCCTGCAAATGTCCAGTGAAGATCCAAGTGGGAGAGTTTCAGAGTGCGACCAACACGCTTTTCTAGATGCCGTGTTGACTTAGGCCCATCCCAATCCCGATGCGGGTAGTTAATGAAATTGAGAGTGGTGGTTGAAACCTCGTCTCACCACATAAATGGAAGGCTAGAGAAGGACCAGTCGTGGAAGAAGACTGTCAGCCTAGACTAACATGAGATCGCGTCTGCAGAGGAGTTTCAGATGCAAAGATTTGAAAAGATTTGACTTGATCACAGATCTGGCGGTCATAGTTTCTCTGAGTATATGTAGGCATTTTTGATATTTTGTTATGGTCGATGGTTGAGCTGAGCTCCTGCATTGTAAAGTTTTTATAAAGCACTATGGTTATCTAGTTATGTAATTCGATCTGAGATTTCTTGTTTGATGAAAGTTAGTTTCCTGTTTCCATGCTTTATTGCATCTGATACTGAATGTTCATGATTGAATGATTCACATGGATGTTTATGACTGTGTGGTAATGAATGTTGGATTATAACACAGTTATAGCATTTTCAGTCTCTTGAACTCCGAATCCAAGAGGATCTTGTTTTCTGAGTTTTTCCTCTTTAGGCTGCTGGAAGACCTGTTGTCTAGAGCAGACCTTTTTATTTTCTCCTCATTTTCTTCCTCTTTCTCACCCTTACTACAACTTACTAACTAAAGTCGAATCAAAACCTCATTTGTGTGTGCATGCTGGTCCAACTTTACGAGTTTAAGAGATATTATCCTGAGTCTGTGCCCATTCGACCCCATTTAAATTATTCATTGTTACATACAAACTGATGGGTACCGAGCTTTCTTCTACCGCAATCCAGAGGTGACTTCTGGTGCTAACAGAATCTAAAAAATACCACTGTATTTTCATAGTATGATTTTATAAATAAATTCCCTTTCTTAAAAAAAACCAAAAAGATAGTATGGATAAATATCATCCCATATATGAAGATCTTAGTTACTTTGTTGACCAAGATAACATGTTTGAATTGAAATCCCCTTGCAATGTTTATTTGTGCATAGTATTTTGTTGTATCACACTAAACACTTGATTTGGTTAACTTTATTAGCTTGCACGTGCTCACATGTATAGATATATTATAAATACATAGATTTTTTGATAGGAGCATGTGTACTTAGGGTCCAACCTATGGACCTAGGTAGTGAGGCTCACATCATATATAGATATAAATGCCCTTGAGTGGCCTTGTGTAAGGCATGTGTGCGATCTCTTATATCTATTCCTTTATAATAGGACATGTTCTTTATTAGCATTTCACGATGAGAGATATTTGTGTCCATGTGGATTTTACTGGGTTTTCACCCTAGTTAGATTATTTCAATGCTTGATGGCTATTTCCTTTACTATTCTATTATAATGCATATATTTGATGATGTTAGTAAGAAAGTTATGTAAACTTAGTTAGAAGTATACAACCAATCAATATTTGCGTAATAAGTAGGCGCATTGTTCTTATATGTCTCTGTTGGCTAATAATATATAGCTTAACATTGGTTTTGTTGCCAAAAACATGGTGTATATTGTAATGTTTGGATTTGTATGTCGTTTGTGGTGGTAAGTCAACAACTCATCATCCTCTAAAAAAACTAATTTATTCCTTCCTATTCCAAATTTGAGGACAAATCACCATCGACAATAGTAGCACGAAGTGGTTCAACACTTGAACACATTCTAAACCACCTCGTTTAGAGTCTGAATGTGCTCTCTAAAAATGTGATTATCTTCATGATTACTTTTCCATGCACACTATGGAATTTGTTAGCTTGATCCTTCATATGCAACATCTACAAAAGAGGAAATGGGTGTTATTGTTGAGAAGTTGTTTGAGAAATCAATAGATACTGTATATGAAGATGATACTTCCTTGGGTCTATAAACAACACTCTCTTCTATACTTGTGCATACCTCCACGATCCCCATATATCATGTTGAAGTAGAGACAATTATGGTTCAACACCTATTCTCCTACCAAGACAATCACCTACCACGATCTCTAATATCAACACACATCCATTCATGGTAGAACCTACCATTGGCAGATCCCCTCACTAGTTCATGTTCCCCTCTATGATGGTATGAGAGAGGGAGATGACCACATGGTTGTGGTCAAAACCTACCTGGATCTTCTATTGGTGATTAACCTACTAGATGCATTCATGTTTATGTAATTTAAGAGCACCCTATAAAAGCATGTGCTTCACTAGTATAAAAGACTTTAACCTACTCCTACTAAATTTTAGCAAGTGAAGGATAAATTCTTGAAGGGATAGAGTGAAATGGTACAACCATCTAAAGGCATTCCCATGCTCACCAACATCAGATGGAAACCATAAGACTCTTTGTATGTCTTCCATCACAAATTAAGAGATGGGTTTAAAAGAAGCATAACTTATATTCTAGAGGATCAACACATTAATTGTTTATATTTTCCTTCGCCCAATAGTTTACCTCACTATATATATATATATATATATATATATATATATATATATATATCCACCAGATTTATAAAAGATATCACAGTGCTATGATGGAGTGCTCGACACCTTCTTACCAATGAATGAATATACCTCAAACCTGGAACACCAAATAAAGGTCACATAACATCAGGTCACCCAACTTATTGTTCAAAAGCCTCAAAATAAATTGTATATTTTTTGGTAAATAAAAAGAAAAAAAATTATTATAATATAACATGGCACATCATGATATTTAAAAAAAAATGTTTTTTAACCTACTTACTTACTGTGAGGAATCAAAGTGAAATCCAAAAGAACAACCAAAATAAATTTAAAATACTTTCCCTTATACTACCCATCAATAATTATTTCAAACAAATATGAGTTGTTTGCATAGTGAAAATCAAAATAGTCACAATCTTCACTAACATTTCCCTTTTGTTTATTTTTCTTCAACCAGGCCTCCATCTTGGCATTAATTAGCTTGATTATTTGAGTGAATGGCTCCATCTTCATATTGGATATATTATGATGTCAATTTTCTCTCTCTCCCACCAATGGGATATCCAAATCTTGAAAAAAAAAAACCAAGGAATTAGTGCAAATGTGACCAAAAAACTTAGTCATAATAATTTTTTTTAAAGTTAAATACTACCAAATTTGATCAATTTTAAATGACACAACTAAAAATGAATAACTTGAACAATGAATTTAGTCCAAGGTTAAAAAATATGACTAGATAACAACTACATGAATATGAATTAGTAGTATTTATGCTGGTGACCACTACCACTAATTAATTGAAATGACATGTGTTCAAGTTTCTAATATTTCATTAATAATCTTGCTTTTGCCATAAACCATGGGCCTTTTCAAAATAGAGTCATATAACATTAACATACATCAAAATATCTTTAAACTTTTAGATCCTGTAACATCCTGCTCTTGCAAGCACATGTTATCGACTTATTCTTTGAGGACACTTGCGTGCAAGTGATCTGGTTATAGTACATGGTTATTTGTTTCGCTTATGGGTTTTATGATGATGTTGATGATTGTGATTTAACTTTATTTGATATATATGTATTGACAGATGATATTGACGAGTTTTCTCTGAGTGTGCAGGACACTTGACATATTTTGGATGCCGATGGCATCAATGGACCTCCTTGGACTCTGGATTGAGTCAGGGAGTGGACTGTATTGGTTTGAGTATTTCATTTATGCATATGTGACACATGATCGATTATATTGTGATTTTGTATATGGATCATTGAAATTGTTTCGTCGATGGATGCAGGTTGACGAATGCTTGCTAATATGACTCACATAAGGAGTAAAGGGGCCATGCACACAAACTAGATATTGAGGGACATGTGTGGCAGCGTCCCTGTCAAAGCCTACTAGCACTCTCGACGTGGCTCGAATCATAGGTTAACGATTACCTAGTTAGAGAGGTACATGATGTCGTGAGGGTAGACTGAGACAGTCGCTCACGAAGATTCTAAGGGGCGCACAATAAGGTGGATTCGTTATTCCTTAGAAGCCCTTAGTATCTCACAAGGTCACCCGAATGGAGTACTAACTCCAGGGGTTGGACGACTACCAAAACTAGTAACAATGTTTCTTTTTAAGAAAAGGGGTGTCGGATTTGTAATGCGTTGTGCACAATTTTTCTTTGGGTGCTCCTCCCTCGGTGTATGGTCTTAGCATGAGGGTTTTGGTTAGGTTTGGCCATGATTTTTAAAGCTCCGTCAGTTTTCTTCATGGATGGCGCAGGTTGAAAATCGTCTACCACGAATCCACCCGAGAGAAGGATGGTACCTGCGTTAGGTTTCCAGTAGTGTAACCCATGATTTTGGGTGCGCGTTAGATTGACACATTTCTCTGTTTTCTTTATCCCTTATGTGTACAATAAAAAATTCTTGTTGATGTCTAGAAGAATCACAAAGGACATAGCTGGATCGAGTCGGTATGCAGCTTTCCGCGGGCTCTCCCTTGTTTCCTTGTGAGCAAGAGCGACCGTTTCCCTGTTGAAGGAACTTTTCACCTTGATATCAAACCCATGTATCGTTTTGCTGTTCCTTTTGAGTTTGACAACAAAATTTGATTGCCCCTTTTAGCTTAGCCACGATCCACTTGTTAGGTGAAATTACCCCATCATTGCCACGACCATGGTAGCCTCTGTTTAATTCAAATGTTCTTTACCCTTAAACGCATATGAATTTAGTCGAAAACTTGATCTATTCTCGTCATGATGAGACCAACTCTTAGTCCTTATACTTGGATGTGAAGGATGGTGTAAATCCTTATTAGTCCCTACCTTCTGTAGCAGACTATAGAAACCGCCTTGCAGTCAACTCTCCTTGACCAGGTATTACCAAGTTCATTTTGCTACATTAATAGGTATGTTTTGGAGCCTAAATATCTCATTTGGTATGTCTTTTACATTGTTTAATAATAATTTTTATTAATTCATTTTTCTTAAAATTAAAATTCTTTTTATGAATTTCACAAAACTATATTCACAATTTTTTATTGTCCAACAACATATTGATTTGAAGAAATACCCCGGTGGAGGGAAATACTATTTATTTATTTGTGAGAGTTTAAAAAATGGTTTAAAATATGAGTAATATTAAATTACATGATTTGTCAATTCCTCGGTTAAAATGATTATTTCACTACAGTCGAGCTTGTCACTGCAGTCGATGTGTTCTAACCCCTTCATCGTGGGCATTTGTGTGTCTATTTTTCTCTACTCCCTCTCTATATGCTCACCACTTCATCGCCTTCCCACCACCCTACATAATGCATTCCCACTTCCCTGGGAATGCATTCACCCAAGTTAGTCTTGAGGCACAAATTTAAGAGAATAAACAACTAAGAAAATCGCAGGATGGGAAGTTCTAAAATTGTCAGTGGAAGACAGTCTGTGCAGTCTGCAAGAGGATTTTCAAAAAGTGGATGTTTTCATTCAATTCAACACCCAATTAAAGTTTTACGATGAATTCACTGACAAACCAGGTAAGTGAGCATTCAAACTCGGTTATCTTCTAGATTATGTCTTGTTTCTCTCATGATGTTTGTTTTGTATACACCAGGTCACAAACTCAACATATTTCACTAGTTGAGTAGTTAGAGTCTTTGTTTAGAGATCAAAGGTTTGTTCATCTTTACTAATCAGGATCTTTAAATTGCATGCAACGCCTACAAAACTCATTCAGAAAATTGTTATGAAAGACTTTTGAGCAGATTCCTGTGGAGACCAGTTGAGATGGTACTGATAAATCTATGCTCCAACATAGGAACCCACGACAAACAGTTAAAGGGAAATACCTTTAATTTTGTAGGATGTTCACAAAAACTAAAAAGGAAGGAAAACATTTTTTTCTTGTTTTCATCCGAATGCAACACAAGCAAGATGTAAGATACATATCTAGTAAGTATTTCAAAAACAAATTTAAGAAAAAAAACATGTATGCTACCTTATCCCTCTTTTAAAGAACCCTAAGATATGCTTTCCTTTGGCGTTATTTTGCCGGTTTTATTCTTAACAAATGAAGGAGTACACAAATACCGATATTTTCTAAAAATTTCTTGAAAATAAGTCGTTAAAGTATGCATTATAGGTAGGTAAATTAAGAGTTTGAGACCTTGCCTTGGAGAATGCTTGTAATGCCGATAATATTTTATCCATATGGTAAAAAATATTGACCTAATTAGGGTTTTATTGAGAGTGAATCCATCTCTGAGCTAGGCGAATTTTCTTTTGGGGTCTTCATATGGTGCAGAGGCCGATGCCCATTCCATGAGAGCACCCCATGCATTGCAACCTCTCCTCACTGAATTATTCCACGGGAATGCCTTCATATACCTCCAATGAAGCCATGTTAGCGCAACGTTGTATATTTTCTCTCAATTTATCTTTCTCTAGGTTTGGCAGAGGTTTGTGGGAGCAAATTGAGGAAGAATTTCACATTTTTGGGTCAAGAATCATCGACATCTGGGAATGAATCTGACATTTTTTCTCAAGATCGAAATGCTAACAAAATTAGCACTCTAGATTTGGTGGAGGCCCTTGAAATCAAATCGAGGATGAATTTCACAGTTTTGGGTCACAAATCGTCAACATCTACGAGGGAATCTGACAGTTTTTAGCAAGGTCGAAATGATAACAAAATTAGCAGTGATACACTTCAAAGAGAAATTCATAGATTTCTCTGAATTAAAATGTATAACGCTAAGTCTAATTGATATTTTTCTTTTGGTCCGATATAAGGCCAAGTCCCTTGTCATTGGATGTATAACTACAAAGGCGAGCTTCATGACATCAATAGAATATTTACCCCATTGCCATGGCCTATTCATTATAATATTTACCCCATTGCCAACAGAGTCTTACTTAGGAGGTCGCTGGTAGTTTGGTGTTGAGAATACACCTTTTAGTATTTCAATTAAGTTTCCAGACAAAGCTATTTACTGCAATTTTCAATGCCTTCTCTATTAAACTCGCAGGTCTACTAACGCATCTTGAATTATATCCCCTCTTGAGGAATAAATTTAAGATTTACATAAAACATTTTTCAATTGAAATAGTTTAGTTGAAATAAAAACCCAATGCGCACCTATCCTGAGGTAATTGAAGTTATAAACTAATCATCATTTAATTATCAATAAATGCCAACACAATCTATACATGGTTAAATAAAAAATTTAATTATCATTTCAATGTACACTATTGATCCCGTGCATGGGAAAGCGCTAGCTAGGGTCTTTCCAATGATTAAATTTAAAGGAGAAACGGGATTGAATCTGATTTCTCCTGGAGACGTCTACCGACATCATAAAATGACGTATGATAGATTTTCTGGGATGATTGAGTCGATCTCCCTTGATCTTCGCTCTTATGGTTAGTCATCTGACAGACAACATTTAAGAAACTCAACTCTACTTATAGTGTTATAATCGTTGTTTTATACAACAACTAGTTTTAAATTTAATTTAAACCCATTGGAAATTAACTGATAATAGACCTAGCTTTTCGTTTCCACTTCTTGGGTAAGATTGACACTTGGCGATGGGCGAGCACCTATTAATTGTTTAATGAGGCTTGTCGATGGTTCAAATTTTTATATTTAGTTACTCTCATTCGCCCCATAATTTGTATTGTGTAGTAACTCAATTTATCCGTATTTTATTAGTCTTTGTTGTAGGTAAAGAGGGACTATAGCGATCGATGAATCGTTGATCTGGTATTAAATTGTGCATTGATCACAAATAGTTGTATATTATCTACTGTTGGAACAAGGGAAGCAGGTATAATTTTAGGGGCTAAATTTCGCTCATGGGCTAATTTTCCAAGGTTTAAAAAAAAAAAAGATTCGCCCAAATTCTATCGGATAAAATGATTTTACCTTAAAAATCACCAAAATTTTATACAAACTACATAAAATCCTTAGAAATTTGAATGTTTTTACAAAAATATCGCCAAACATTTATAGTTGGCATATGAAGGATTAGTAAAATTTGCCAAGGTTTTACATTTTAAAATAAATTTCCATCCTTAAAATCATCCCTGAAGGGAAGTGAAAACATCGATTTTTATATAATAGAAAGTAGCATGATTATCAAGATCTGATTGGACAACGAATTGGAGGTCTTATTTCCGGCTTTGCTATTCCCAATAGATACACAGTTCATTATACATGGCAGCATTGACGTGGCTTTGCATAGAAATTGCCTCTTTAGATTGGATGCATTCTCGTATACTGCAGGAGATTGTCGTTTCGATACATTCCAGGTTCTGCTGCATTTCCGGTATTCGTCGATCGAGTTGCGTAATGGATTGATAGATTATTTCTTGGCCTATTTAAAAAATGGCGACGTGGAGGCATTGAACAACTATGAATACGAATTGGAATCTGATTTTCTTCAGCAGTTGCATGGAATACATGATGTCGCTACGTATTTTTCAAAGATGCGGTTGTCTGCATCTCCAGCTCTTCCTGCACATGAGAGGGGACTTTGGGGAGACACATTTTGTGTATGATGGTTGTCTAAGTGGCTCAATATATCGGTTGGAATATGGTCATTGACAAGAAAAAGAAGATATATACTATTCAACAAAGCTGCCTCTGACAATCCATATTGCATCTTGTTCCATGATGTTAATGTTGTCAGTGGTCATTATGAACCACTCCTGTACAAAAAAATGTCCATATACAATGTTGAAGTACCTCATATTTACTTGTCCCTCTTTTGCAAAGACCTTGAATCGCAGTGGGAACGGATTATGAATCGCATAGATTGCCATGGTTTACAGCTGGCAACAAATGTTGTGTCTAACTGTGGAGATAGTTTGTTTAATGCAATTTGTTGTTTGGTAGCAGAAGAATTTGATGTGCAGTCGCTGCGGCTTTACACCGTGCAGTCCTTTTGCAATGCAATTGTAGGCAACATGCAACATGCTTTTAGGTGCTTGCATCAACACCTTTTGGTATATCTCCTGAAAAATATGTCGACAGTTGGAACTTGGCAGGAATACCTTGTAAACAAGGTGCTTCCATATGAAAAAGGGAATGTGGAGGGTTGCAGATTTTGTTTCCAATGGTTGTCTATTATATTCAAAGTAAATATCTAGGTCTGGTCGGCGTTGCCAGATGACACTGTCCATTCTTGGTTTACTAATTCAAATTACGATCAAACATTTGACATCCTCTCGTTGAAAATAGATACAACACATATCCATTATGAACCTTTGCTTTGACATATCGGTGGTTCAGGGTTGGATGCCCATGCCACCCAAACCACATCGAATCTGCATACGCGCGACATGCTTTTTAGTGAGAATGAAACTCTTGCCAGGTGCGATATGTCCATAGCGGGCTTGAACAAAAAAATGATGCGTGAAATTCATCACATTTGTGATGAGCCCATAAAGGGCTTAAATAAAAAATGTAGAGTAATTTATCACAACTTGAAAAAAACTATGCGTCAAATTCATCCCAGTTGTGATGAGGCCACACAGGTGTTGAACAAAAAAATAGACTAGGTTATCAGCACCCGGGTCAGAGTGAAATTCATTCCAATTGCCATCAACTCATCGTGTCATTGGAAAAGAAACGTAGAGTAAGTTACCGCAACTTGAAAAAGGTCATGCGCGAGAGAAAGAAATACATTGCCATGCTTCCTATTAGAGAGAAAGCCACATATCAAAATCTAAAGAAACTTGTCTGTGCACAAAACAATAGAAACATGTGCGGTCACATATCCCAGAATGGTCATGCAACCGTCACATTTCGTGGGCTAGCAAAAACACCATGGACTACTCACAA
Organism: Picea engelmannii; assembly: GCA_009831015.1. Lineage (NCBI taxonomy): Eukaryota > Viridiplantae > Streptophyta > Pinopsida > Pinales > Pinaceae > Picea > Picea engelmannii. The sequence goes on from ML776840.1 coordinate 620,955, forward strand.
TGAAAACCAAGAAACAGTTTCTACCCATACTTCCCTACGAAAGAAAAATGCAAGACAGACGTACATGAAACAAATTAAAGATACTCCTTCCATTTCATGTGCAATTTGTGAACAACTGAATTTCTCCAAAAAAAACAAGTATTTCACGACTTCTTTGCAAGCAGAATACCTCCAGTTGACAGCGCACGATAAAGCATTTTCCAGTGGAAAAATTTGTCTTCCATGCAAATGGTCGCTTGAAAATGGAAAACTACCACAGTTTGCAACCCCTGACCAAATAAGATGTAATGCACCACTACCAGATGTAATTGCGCTTATGGAACTTGAGGAGAGACTTGTCTCTCTCCGAATTGCATTTGCTCAAATCAGGCCTTGGGGCTATAAACTACCCCAGATGGGATTAACATGATCAATTATTAATGTTCCTGTTCAACTAGATGTTGTGTAAAGAGCCTTGCCACAATTCATTAACAATACAGTACAATTTTCGCGGCTCTGAAAAGACCCCTATGATACAAAAATGCCTATCAGACAAGAAAAGTGTGTGTGCATGCTGTTATGAAAGCATTATAGGAATTATGTTCGAGGGCCGTGTACAAAGCAAAAAACATTTGTATAAATGACAACTGGAATAATGTTCTTGCAGAAGAGGATGGAAACACTGTAGACACTTTCGAAAATCCTAGCGAATTTGATACAAGTGATGAATTAGAGAATGAAATGCCTGTTGAGACATTGGTGCATGGATTCACTAATTTACAGTGCATTCGTGATTTACAAGACAAGATTGTTGAGATTGCACCTGCTGAGGGGCAACGTCCACTTGGAATATTCAAGGACAAATTCACTGAGGAAATTAACTTTCCAACACTCTTCTATGGAGATGCACGTGGCACTGATATCACAGAATGATCCAGTTATCATAAAATAGTCCGATGGGAGCAGCTAGATTCAAGCGGTTGCTTCTCCTATCACATAACATATTTGTTTTTCAAAACAATGCGCATATTAATAGAGCAATTTCTCTCTTGCATGTGGGTCCGAATAAGAAAAGGCCAGTTACAAGGAAGAAAGTTGTTGGCCAAGGACGTGAAGTACAAATTAAACCTGGAAAAAAATTCTAAAATCTGATATTGGGTACATAGATTTCAAAAACATTCGCACCTCCCCTGACTATTTGCAACAAAACAAACAAAATATTTTTGCAATGATCCGACAATTCGGCTTGCCAACATCTTTCGTCACATTTACAAGTGTAGAGCACTGCTGGGATCCGTTGGTAGCTGTCGTATCTGATCTGCATAGGAAGAGGAAACATGAAAAAGAAACCGGTGCCCTGGAAAATAATGACATTGACTACCTCATAAGAAAAGACCCAGTAACATGTACTCACTACTATAAGCATAGAATAAATGCTTTGAGACAATTGATATGCCATGATGAAACATTTTTCGGAAAAATATCGTACTACTTTTTTGTAACTGAGTTTCAGAATAGGGGAAATGAGCATGACCACACACTGTTATGGATAGAGGGTGCACCAGTTTATGGAGCTGATAGCAATTCAGAAATTGAACAATTTGTGGATAAATACATAACATGCAACACAGATCATTTGGATCCAGAACTCGCCAAAGTCCATAGACATTACTATACAAGAAGTTGTAGAAAACGAAAAAACTCGCATTGCAGATACAAGTTTCCTGTGCCGCCAATGAGAGCTACAATAATCATAGAGCCACTTAGTTTAGAGGACAATTTTGTTGTTGAGAAATCTAAATCGTTGTTCTCATTTCTAGAAGAAGGACAATTTGACGAGTTGATGAGCTTCGATGCCTTCTTGACAGAGGTAAATCTATTAGAAGATGAGTACATCCAAGCCATACAATGTACGCTTAGGCAACCAACATTTTTCCTCAAACGAAAGCTTTCCCATATTTGGAGCTTCATTCCTGTAGCATCTTATACTCAGGGATTCCAACATTTTGATGGTTAGATCTTGTATATCCATACTTTCTTTTGTCTCATTTGAATAGAATGAGTATTTTTGCAATGCATTCATGCTCACACAGAGTCAACCACAATTACAATGAAGAGTTTGTCGTCAATTACCTATCTTTGTAAATTATATTCAGATATACGTTTTAGGTTTTAAATGATATTTGAAACTTGGAAATATTCTGCACAATAGCGAACAAAATGTTCACTTGTGTTTTGTGTTTCTCTCGCCATTCCGCTTATACCCAATTGTTAATTTGTCTAATAATCAAAGTGAATGCCCTTGAACACATGAGGTACTGCCCATATTTTGAGATCTAGCTGATGAACTTTACCAGATCCTTAACATCCATCCTCCTTGATCCATAACACAAACCAATCAATCAATGCAATAACTACACTTAACTACACTTATAATTCTGTTACAAATCCAACTCACTTAGTTATGAATGAAATAATAGATTAATATTTATTGTCTAATTTATTTAAGGGAAAAGTAAATTAGACACATGTTTCTTGTTGACTTTTCAACACTCCCTCTCAACAAGAAAGGGATTATCCTTCACCCCAATCCTGTCTTTATGATATTCAAATTTTCTCTTGGTGAGCGCCTTCGTCAGAATGTCTGCATCCTGATCTTTCGTAGGAATGTATTGAAGCAACATGATCTTCCACTGCACACAATCTCTGAGATGATGATACCGGACATCTATATGCTTAGATCTGTCATGAAACACAGGATTAATCGAGAGTTTAATGCAACTCTGATTATCACAATAAATCACTGTCGAATCTAAATGAGAACCAAATAAACCAACCAAGATCTTCCTCATCCAGATAGCCTCACATGCATCTTGAATCGCTACCATGTATTCCGCTTCTGCTGAACTAAGTGCCACGAATCTTTGTTTCATGCTGTACCAAGAAATATCTATAGATCCGATACTAAAGATCCCTCCTGATGTGCTCTTTCGGTCCGTTGGGCTGCCTGCCCAATCTGCATCCGTGAAGCCATGCAACTTCACCTCATCCGTCTGTCTGTACCATAATCCATACTCAGATGTGCCCTTCAGATATCTCAGGACATGCTTACCCGCCTTCCAAAAGAGTTTGGTAGGCTTA
>ML776840.1:631644-655299 GCA_009831015.1 Picea engelmannii
TCCCCCCCCGACGCATTACCACTTACCACCTACCCCCCCCTCTGAGTTAGCATGCTTACCGCTCCCCATTACTGCCATTGCTCCTGCTGCCACCCGTCCTCCACTCTCATCACTCGCGTGCCTGTTCCCTTCCCGTTGTCACATATCACCTCTTACCTCTTGACATATGTCTTCCAATCCCAATCCATGTTGCCTCCATCATGGCTGTCATGTACCTCCTGACCCCGCCGCCACCTGCCTCCACGTCCTCTCTCCTCGCCACATCATTTCCCCGTGCCTTTACACCTCAACTCCCGAGTATTGGCACCCACATTTCACAGTCACCGCTCCACCAACTGCATTGTTACACTTGGCCTCCGATCACCTGCCATTCCATATCGGTTTGCACAAATCATCTCGTGGGATCCCCATCGTCAGCGTCCATGTACGCCTGCTAGTATTCCTTGCAAACATCCAATGAAGATCCAAGTGGTAGAATTTCAGAGTGTGACCAACACGCTTTTCCAGATGCTGTGTTGACTCAGGCTCATCCCGATCCTGATGCAGGTAGTTAATGAAAGTGAGAGAGGTGGTTGAAACCTCATCTCACCACATAAATGGAAAGCCAGAGAAGGACCAGCTGTGGAAGAAGACTGTCATCCCAAACTCACATGAGATCGCGTATGATAGGGAGTCGCATGGGCGGTCTGACAGACGACTGCACACACAGTCTGCATAGGAGTTTCAGAAGCAAAGATTTGAAAAGCTTTGACTTGATCGCACATCTGGCAGTGGTAGTTTCTCTGAGTATATGTAGGCATTTTTGATATTTTGTTATGGTTGATGGTTGAGTTGAGCTCCTGCATTGTAAAGTTTTTATAAAGCACTCTGGTTATCTGGTTATGTAATTCGATCTGAGATTTATTGTTTGATGAAATTTAGCTTCCTGTTTCCATGCTTTATTGCATCTGATACTGAATGTTCATGATTGAATGATTCACATGGATGTTTATTACTATGTGGTAATGAATGTTGGATTATGACACATTTATAGCGTTTTCAGTCTCCTGAACTCCGAATCCAAGAGGATCTTGTTTTCTGAGTTTTTCCCCTTTAGGCTGCTAGAATATCTGTTGTCCAGAGCATATATTTTCATTTTCTCCTCAATTTATTTATGCTGCTCACCCTTACTACAACTTACTAACTAAAGTCGAATCAAGACCTCATTTGCGTGTGCATGCTGGTCCATATTTATGAGTTTAAGCGATATTATCTCGAGTCTGTGCCCATTCGACCCCCTTTAAATTATTCATTGTGACATACACACTGATGGGTACTGGGCTTACCTTTGCTGCAATCCAGAGGTGACTTATGGTGCTAACATTTCTGGGGCCGTTTCCAGGTACGAATTGAAGATTTTCCATGGGGTTGAACGACAAAGCTTACTGGTTCTAAAGGTGCATCAGAACTTAGTACATCAAATATTGCAGCTGTGCACCTGGTGACTCCATTGGGTAGATTCCACTATTTCAGTTCTGGCTCCTAAAGGCAGACACATGAGGTCCACTTCACTATTGCCTCTAGCAACGTCTAAAGTTGACCCAGAGGAAATTATCAGAAGGGGAAAGATCGCTCAAAAAAGTACTTCCACTATTGTACTAGTTTTTTCTGATAATTTGCATAATCCCTCTTTACAGACTCTAGTAACTATTTCTGATTCTCCTATTATACAAACTGCTGGAGTTTCAAGAAATCTAAGTTTTGGGAGTTTTCCTGCTGATTTCTCCCCTCCTATTCTTGGTTTAGAAGGAGAGAGATTTGACACCCCTTTCTCCCACGAAGTTGTGAATTGGAAGGAGAGATCTTTAACCTTATAAGACTTTCCTACTCCTCCTCCTATTAGAGTTACTGCAGTTACATAAGGGGAAACCTCTGTTACCTCTAGCCCCTCATCTTTATCTCCTAACAATCATCCTTTTCCTTTTTCTCCCAGAGGCACAACCCTAGTCTCGCCTGTCCGAACTCCATCTCCTCCTGTGCACACTCCAATGGCAGGAGAAAATACCCCTAGAACTAGGATGGAAGTTATAATAGCTGCTAGGTATGCCCCTCTTGTTTTTTCGCAACCTCTGAATGCCCTCCCAACGAATGGCTACCTTAAGCAGTTGCCTAAGTTCACGGGTGAGGGAGACATAACTGTAGAGGCACACCTTGAAGCCTTTTATAGTTTTACAGATAATCATGCCATAGAGAATGAAGATGTACGGATGAGGATTTTTGCTCGCAAACTTGATGGTGAAGCTAGGAAGTGGTTTAGGGCCTTGCCTCCTGGATCTATTGGCGGTATTGAAGCCCTAGATGAAGCCTTTTTAAAGGATTGGGGAGACAAAAAGGATCTCCTGTACTGTATTACAGAGTTTGGGGGTTTGAAGAAGGAGGAAGGGGAATCTGTGTATGATTTCTCCAAGAGGTTTAATAGAATGTGTTGGAGCCGCCTTTGTTTTTCTAGCCCGTCACAAATTTCATTCTTAATGCTCGAAATCGAAAGATGGTTTTCGTTTTTTCCCTCCGTGGTTTCAAGATCTTTGAAGCTTTATCACGCGAGCAACGATGATTATTGTACTCTCGAGACGAGTCCTACCTTTCGTAAGAATGTTTCCTCTTTTGTTCCACCTCGGGATCTCATAGGTCGGATACTATAAGTCATGTAGTTCACACGTCCCGAGCTACGAAACGACGAAATCGTTTTAATTTTTCACCCAGGGCAGTAACGAGAGTAAAGTTTTCCCTAAACCATGATTAAACGTCATCGGGTTTTCGCACCTCGGCGTTCACCAAACCCAAAAATTTATTGTTGTAGCCCCGATAGCCAAGAACACGAAGTCCTTATTTTAGTAACCCGTGTCAAGGTTAAAAGTAAAAGCTAAACCATGGTAACGTTCTGTCGGCAATTCGCCACTCGACATTTTCTTTTTTAAAAGTTATACTATCTAAACCCCAACTCACGAGATCACGATAAGGATATGAACACAATTAATTAATCACTTAATCCAAGTTTATCTTCCCTTTTAAATAAGTCATGTTATCGTGATCTCGCGGTTTCGCAGCTCGACATGCAGACTTCCCAGAAACTTACCTTCGAAGCTACGAGCCGCGATACGATGAAAATAATAATTATGAAATTAATTGAGCCCCTAATCACGATTACGTTTTTATTAAACAAAATCGATCATCGCAGTCTCGAGTGTTAGAGGTTCAAAGTGTTAAAGTAAAATCACTGATATAACGAGTACCGAAATATTGATTAACGTTGGTAAAACCGGATTAATTAAGCTAAATCAATACATATCCCATGTTTCGATGCTTCCACGATATACAAGGTAATCTTATTTCTTCCATACACCAACTGTCATTTAAAACCACCAAAATTTATGGCATTAATTAGGAAATAGGGAAAATCGACGAATAAAGATCGTATTTTTATGGCAAAATTTATTTCTAAAAATGATTTGACAGGCCTGTTCTTAAAGGTACCGAGTTTTCGAATATATATTAGAGTTGTTATGCATTTTAAGAAATTCATTTCTACATTACACAGAGCACATTATCGCTGAGCAAGCTGACTTCTGTATGTATACGTATTTCTATAGCAGAAGAACTGAAGCACAATCTCCAGCCATGGCTCCGCGAAAAGCATCCAAAGATAGTGTTGAGGTTTCGGGACAAGGCTCGGACAACGTTGTTGATACTTCACCTCGAAGTATCGTCTTGGTCCCGAATTGGTCGTTCGTTTCGGATGTTCTGCAGGCTGACTTGGTGGATTATTCCGATGATTCCAGCGACAACGAAAATGATGATATAACCACCAAGTATAAGATCGTCATCCAATCCGGAATGCACAACATAGCAGTCGGGCCACGATTGCTTCCATATTATGACATGGTCTGATGGGCATTAGACCATGTGGACATACCGACCAGAACCATCACGAATGAGCAAAAAGTCACCATCGGGACTTTCAGGCCGAAACATCTGCAAGCCATGTATAAGCTGCCCGCAACATCCGACTATACGTATGGCACTGAATTCTTGGTTGAGTTCAAAGAGAAGGAATGTGTACAGTATGATAAAACCATGTCCAGCTTAATAAAAGATTGGGTTTCGCACGCCACGAAGTTCAGGGTTGACAACCATGACATATATTCAATAGCTTCCTTAGAACCGCAGTACAAGTATGTAGCCATGATGACATGTCGGTTATACGGGAGAGAGGACACCTCAGATTTTTTCCTTCCATGGGTGCCTCTAATGTTTCGGGTCGCCGAAGGCAGTTCCTTCGACTGGGCGAAAATGTTGTCCGATAGCTTGACCAGTCGGGTAACAGAGTATCGGACGCAGAAAGAGAGCGGAAAGACCTCTTCATTCTTCATGTCTGCATACATTATGGACGCCGTTTGTTTTTTGACACCATTTCCCTTAATGAGATGGAGTTGGAATCCAGCAGAAGATGAGCCCATACACGCCTATCATTCAAAATTATGGGAAAACAAAGCGGCAAGTTTCGTATACGAGATCTTCAACTGGGTGATGGTGCCTCTGCATGTCACTATTTTCGGTCACCCGCCACCCAGGATCTCAGATAGTATAGTAACAAATCTGAGCAGCATAGCAGACTGGTATGTAGAAGCCAATTTTTCATACCTCATAGTTTTCGGGGCTTCTATTCCCTCGCATGCATTGCCATTGTTCATTCCCCACAAGTTGGTTTGTCGTGAGGTTGCTAGGCAAACAGTAATTGGTGGTATAAGTAAGGAGCTTAAGGGATATTCAAAAAAGGTATGGCCACCTTTTCCTGTTCATTTAAATTCGTATTCTTTATTATATTTCAGGCATGCCAAAGCTGAGGCAGCAGCCATGGAAGACCTAAATTTGGTCCTCATCGAATATAAGAAGCACGACCCGCAAAGGGTCGTGAGCAATCATTTGGCCAGTTGCGGGCTCAAGAGATTTGAGCACGAGAATTCCCCCTCGGATGACATTTTCCGAGGCGCAAGGTCCTATGCTGAGATTCTAGGTCGGATACAAACCTTGGCACCCGAGGAAAGAGCCGATGTTCTGAAGTTCCAGGAACATCGACGCAGTTGTCTCTCCCCAGTATTGCGGGGTGAGAGTCCAGCTACGACGGAGGTTAAACAAAAGGATGCCGGAAGCTCTAAAGATGCAACTCCTGATCGGGAAAAACACCAAGACAAGTGAGAACAAACTAAGAATTCGAAAGTAGAGATCAAGACTCCCGACCCGCCGAAGAAGCAGAGCCCGGTTACTACTCCGGGAAAATCAACGAAGCATATTGGAGAACCTATCACATCAGTTACTCCCTTGCAGTCAACTCAGGGAAATATCGACACAGGGTGGATCTTCAATGAAGAGTTGAGTCCTATAAGGGTAGAAGAGCTCCCTCCAAATGAGTGAAAAACCAGCTTAAACGAAAAAATCGCCTCATCAAGACACTTGAAGCTAGGCTAGCCACAACAACAGAGACTGCCAAAGACCAGGCGAGCGTAGGAATAGAGCAGGCTAGGTTGGCCGATAAAAATGAGATAGAGCTACTCAAGACTAAGCTCGAGCAAGCACAACTGGTGGTCCGGGATGGTCAGATGCAAGCGAGCCAACAAAGGGATTTGATCGAACAACTACAGGCTAGGGTGGATATCACCGAGAGAAAAATGATAAACATCGGGATGTTCAAATCCCAGGCGATGGAGTTTCAGAGGAGAGTCTCGGTGGCCCAACGAAATTTACTCGCCAAGGTAGAAGCGATCCAGGACAACTGTTTGCTAGTCAACCAGGTTTCAGAGAACTTATCTGCTAGAGAAAGGGAAGCTGGAGTAGCACGGGTCGCCTTCCAAGAGGCTGTAATAGCCACAAATAACAGGGATTCGGGAAGTACTCCCAGGTTCACCATCTCGGAGCAGACCAGAGGAAATATTCTATTAAAAGAATGGGAGCATAGCATCGCGGAAGGCAAGCTGCAAGCCAAAAAGGTAACAAATTCCTTAGAAGAGGCCTTTAGTTCTATAGATGGTGATCTGCTAGGCATTGATAGCGAGGGTAATGCCGAGGCATTGATTCAAATGAATATGGAAAAAATCTTGCTTGATCTAAAGGAAAAAGAGGAAAGATATTCGACCAAGATTTCCCAAGTGACTATGGCGGACATAGTCCAAATAGAAAAATATATGATTAAACCAAGCACGCAATTATGCGCTATTGACATCATAGATGGAGAGATGGAAGACAGGCTGCTGCAGTTAGCCCGAGAATGTTACTTTTTTGAAGCCAGCTGTCAAGCAGAACTGTCGAGGCTGATATCTCAGCTGGTTGAAAGATGTGTCACCTGTACCGAGCACGCGTGAGGACAAACGTCTGGCACCAAGTGAAGACAGAGAAGAAGAAATGGAGCGATTTCTCTCCTCCCTATCATAACCGAAATTTTGTAGCGATTGAGATTCTATCTTATTTGTAAAATTGTATAAATATACCACAAAAAGAAAAGAAAGAGGTTGGACCTTTTTGTGTCGATTGTAACAGAGTTTTTACACTTTGAGAGTTAATACAAAGCAAATCTGAAGATTCTCAATTCCGTCACGACTGTTTTATGAGTTTGTTTTCTTGTATCTCATATTTCATTTCATCTCATATTCATAACTGATGAATGCTTCGTTATAATTTAGTACGACCACTACTATAGCGAATGAATTTTGGTCTTATGTAATTGTTTACTATTTTTCCTCTGTATCAGCTATCAGCAGGTGTAAGACCAGTCAACACTTTTAGAAGTCTATATATATTTTTATGCTACATCGGGTTATTTCCTTACAGTTTTCCTCTCCTGTTTATACGTGAGACTCTCCCTTCGGTGATGACTGCACGCAACCGTATCTGACTCGAGAAGATTATGAAAAATCTCTAAACACACAACAACCGTCAAACAAGGGTGAAGAAATTGATCATATTGACCTTTGTGAATCTCAACAATAAACTGAGATGATGATGGCTGAGGTCCAAACCAAGTATAACTTAAGATCTAAGAGTAAGCCCAACTCAACTACTCAACCCAAGAAAATCCTCCAAAGAGGTCAAGCTTATGAGCCTACTCCGGAAGAGACCTTATTACCCAACAACAAAGCAAAAGTGTTAAGCACACAAGGGTCCGAAGCGGAAAAAGTTGAGACCCAAGCACAAGGAACTGAAACAACTAATAAAATTACGTCTTCAACCAGGACCATGAGTAATAAAGCGGTCTAGATGAATAAGTCGGAAAGGAAGGATTCAAAAGTCTCAACCAAAGAAACAAACAAGGTGAGTGGAGCTTTCAGCCTTGAAAATGAGATAAATAAAATTAAGATACCAATCCCTTTGGTAGAATTAGCAAAAAACCCCGTTTATCGGAAGGAGATTACCAAAGCGATGGGTGTCTCTGAGCTAGAAAGCCAGTCTGATGTTTTAAACCTGGAAGATGACAAACCTAACATCACTTTTGGTCCCCATTTTGAAGGGGCCAAAGACACCATTTCTCCCTTTTATATCACTTTAAATGTGTATGATCAATTGCTACATAATTGCATGTTAGACTCCGGAGCCTCCCATAACGTTATGCCTAAGATTATTATGGACAAATTGTGTCTCCAGATCACCAGACCTTATGGATATCTCTACTCCTTTAAATCGAGAAGGGTTAAGTGTATGGGAATGATTAAGGACTTAGTAGTTACCTTGGCACAGGTCCCGGTTAAGAGTATCCTGATGGATGTGGTTATTGCAGATATTCCCCCTAAGTATGGCTTACTGTTGTCTAGGTCATGGGGAGCCAAGCTGGGGGGTTCTCTTCAATTGGATATGACATTCGCCACAATTCCTGTGTTTGGCGGCCAATTTCCTCGGTTGTACAGAGAAACGAGATTAGTATATACAGTAAGCGATCCTCAAAACCCAAACAATTTCCCTATTTACATTGCGGACCAAGATCTGGGAAATTGTATTTTGTCTTTTGACGATGGTTTAGATGGTTGTCTGGAGGAAAACGATATAGAGCAGAAGGAGTCAAGTTACATGAAAGAATATCTGTGTAGCACCGGTGTCTGGAAAATGTATTTTGATGGTGTCTCATCTTCTGAAGGGGTCGGTGCAGGAGTGATTTTAGTGGCTCCTGAAGGTAAATTCGTTGTTTCTTTTTCCTACCGACTGCAGTGGGATGTAGATTATACTAACAACATATGTGAGTACGAAGCGCTGGTCTTAGGATTAGAAGCTGCTAAAAAGCTTAAAATAAATAACTTAGAGGTATATGGAGATGCAGAGTTAATAGTCAAACAGATAAATCGACAGTACCAAGCCAAGCATCCCAGATTAAGATCATACAGGAATTGTGCCTGGGATCTCATGGAAAATTTCTTCTCGTCCGTAAATGTCCATTTTGTCCCACACACATAGAATTTACACACTGATGCATTGGCTAAAGAAAATTCAACCTTCTCTCCTCCCACGAATTTCAAATTGAAGTATCACATTGAAATCAGACATAGACCATCTATACCAGACAATATCCAACACTGGCAGGTTTTTGAGGATGACGAACAAATTAAGAAATTTCTTGAAGCAGTGGGTGAATTCTTCAAAACACATGCAGACCAAGAAAATCAAAATGACCTGATATGGATCATGCAAGAAGGGGAAGATCCTAAGGCTTTCCGAGAAAAAATTGCGGATCATCATATGCTGGTCCTTAAAAACAACCAGATTCCGAAAGGATTGATTCCTTTAGAAAGAATTTTTGATCAAAACGATGTGCCTGTAAAATCCACTTTACAACCCCAACCAGAAGAAGTAGAGGACTGTGATATAGGAACTGAAGAAGAATCCAGGTTGGTAAAAATATTCAAGTTCCTCCCTCCCGAAATGAAAATTAAGTATAAAGACCTACTCAGACAGTATAAGGACGTTTTCTCCTGGTCTTATGATGAGTTAAGAACATATGACACTTCCGTAATTGATCACAAGATACCTTTGAAGCTTAGGTAGATCAACCCCATTTTGTTACCGGTGTTTGAAAAACAAGTTAAAAAACTTTTAGACGCGAAAATAATCGTACCTCTGAGGTACTCAGAATGGGTAGCAAACCTGGTCCCGGTTAGGAAAAAGAATGGGGAAATCAGACTGTGTGTGGATTTCCAAAACTTAAGTAAGTCGTCTCTCAAGGACAACTATCCGCTGCCCAAAATGGACCATGTGTTAGAAAAGGTAGTTGGAGCAAACCGAATGTCTATGATCGACGGGTTCTCTGGTTATAATCAAATCGCCATGAATGAACAAGACAGGGAAAAAACTGCTTTCACCACACCATGGGGTACGTTCATGTACGACAAAATGCCTTTTGGTTTGATGAATGCAGGGGCCACATTCCAGCACGCTATGGACATCTCTTTCATAGGAGAAAGGGATAAGTTCGTAGTCATTTACCTCGACGATTTGACGGTTTTCTCTAAAACTGACAAAGAACACTTGATGCATCTCAAACAGACTTTCTAAAAATGCCGCAGGTTTGGTCTATCTTTAAACCCAAAGAAATCTCATTTAGCCATGCGAGAAGGTAAGCTTTTAGGTCATATCATATCTAGGGATGGAATCTGGATCGATCCTAAGAGAATTGAAGCAATAGATACTATAAATATTCCTAGAAATGTAAAAGAGATTCAATCTTTCTTAGGAAGAATAATTTTTTTACGAAGGTTTATCCCGAATTTTGCTGAGATTGTAAAATTGATCACAGGTATGTTGAAGAAGGACAACGAAGTAAAATGGACAACCGAGGCCAAAGCATTGTTTGCACATATCAAGAAGGTCATAAGCGAGGCACCTGTGTTAGCGAGCCCTGACTATCTAAAATATTTTCTTATCTTCTCATTCGATTCCGAACAAACTATCGCCGCGGTGCTTCTACAAAAGAACGAAGAAGGATTCGAACAACCAATCGCCTTTTTCAGCAAGAGCCTTAGAGACGCAGAACTGAAGTATGATATAATAGAAAAACAGGCGTACGCCATGGTAAAAGCATTAAAGGCATTCAGAACGTGTGTGCTACACTCAAAGATAATTGCATATGTGCATACCAGTTATGTGAAAGATATATTGGTACAACCAGACAACGACGGAAAAAGAGGGCGATGGCTCGCCAAAATCCAAGAATTTGATCTGGAAGTCAAACCGACCAAATTGATAAAAGGGAAAGGCCTAGCCAAACTCTTAGCTGAGTCAAATTTCAGAGCCCTAGATATCAATTGCCTGTAGGAAGGCGACGAAGATACGAACCTAAACGAGATGAATGAGGAAACAGGTCCAAACAAGATCGAAGAAAAGTTCATATCGTCGAGTTGGTACAAAGACATAGTGTCATACCCGCTAACTCTAAAATTCCCAAATGAGCTATCACCATATAAATCCAGAACTTTAAAACTCCATGCAGTTAAAGATTGTATCGCCGAAAGTCAGCTATATTGGAAAGATCCACTCGGTTTCCTGTTAGTCTGTTTAGTCGAATAAAAAACTCAGCGGGTTATAGACGAATTTCATGAGGCAATCTGTGGGGGGCATCACGCTTGGAGAGATACAACTTATAAAATTCTGAGGGCTGGGTACTACTGGCCAAAACTTTTCTCGGACGTCAATGCCAAAGTCTGTGCCTACAACCCTTGTCAACTATTCACAGGTAAACAGAAGCTCCCGACACTGCCTCTAGTTCCAGTCAAAGCTGAAGCCCCATTTCAACAATGGGGTCTAGACTTCATAGGCGAGATTAATCCCCATTCCAGTGATCAACACAAGTGGATCTTAATAGCTACAAATTATTTTACTAAGTGGGTGGAATCCATTCCAACCAAAAGGGCAACAAACTCGATGGTAATCGATTTCTTAGAAGACAATATTTTGTCAAGATTCGGTTGCCCCTGAAAGATAGTTACTGATAATGCCCAGGCCTTTAAATATATGGCTATGATCATCTTCTGTCAAAAGTATAACATCGTTCTTGGCCATTCCACAACATATTACCCCTAGGGAAATAGATTGGCTGAGTCATCTAACAAGAGCTTGGTAAATATAATAAAGAAGGTATTGGATGAAAACAAAAGGTCTTGGCATGTGCACTTAAAATATGCATTGTGGGCGAATCACATAAGCACAAAAGGTCTATCGGCATTTCTCCTTTTCAGATGGTCTATGAGACAGATGCTGTCCTACCTATAAACCTAGCGCTACCAGTAATGAAGTTATGGAAAGATCAAAATGAAGAACCCAATCATGTCACCAGGAGAATTAATCAGCTGATTGAGGTTCAACAACATAGAGTCAAAGTAGATGAAAAGATGCATAAGTACCAAGATGACATGAAGGCATTATTCGACCGCAAAGCAAAGGACAAAGATTTCCTCCCAGGTGATTTAGTGTTAAGGTGGGATGCAAGAAAGGAAGAAGCAACAAAACATGGTAAATTTGACCACCTCTGGTATGGGCCATTCAGGGTCTCGGATTTGGAAGGAAAAAATTCTTTCCTACTGGAAAATATAGACGATGAAGTCCTCAAAACCCCTGTCAAYGGGCGGTATCTGAAGCATTATATGACGTAACAGTCGCCAAATTAAAAATAAAAATAAAAAAATAATAAAAATTATTATTTTATATATATTTTGTGTACATATATATATATATATTTTAAACATTTCTCTTGATTTTCTTTTTTCGTTCATGAACTTTCGACACATTTAGGATAATCTTCGTATTTTCCTCTTACAGGATTCCAGCTGCACACAAAATGACAGGAAAAGTAAACCGAAAGTTGGTCTAAGAAATAAATCAACTTAAATAGGTGATATCCAAAAAAAATGATATTTTGCAAAGAAATTGAAACGAAAAGGTATAGATGAGTTTTCCTAAAGGACATGTTTAAAGGAATATTAAAAGAATCCGAGGTTAACGTCATTAAAATAGCAATATCGTCTGAACTGATAAATAACAAAATTGTTTCTTTGTTTAATCAGAAGTTAAAACAAATTAAATAATTCACCCAATTTAAAAGTAGTCGGTCAAAGTAAAGTATCCTCGAAAAATATCTACAAGAGTCAGTTTTGAATTTTTGACCTTTGTATTTTCAGTCAGTAAGTCACTACCTGGCATCCTTTCTATCTTCGGGTTTAACTTTAAAAAAAAAAGAAAAAAAAATGTCACCATCTTCCCGTTTCGTATACGAAGGGATAAGAGTTTTTCATTTCAACCTCGTGAGCTTTAAAGCAGATTGTGAAAGGAAGCGGATCTTCACAACTACTCGATCCCCTGTTAAGCGAAGGAACGTTTAGAGTGATCCTGACTTTCCTAGGTTTTTCAACGACATTGGAGGATTGAAGCTTGCTCAAACAGAATGCGCTAAAAAAGTTATTTTTCTTTTTCTCCCTAAGAACGAAGGTGTTGTGAAAGTCAAGGGAAGGTTGGTACCGAGTAATCAAAGTAAGTTGACATACCTATAATGCAAAATATTACACAGATATCATCCCTGATACAAACTGATTGCCCCCATCTTCGCGCTCTAAAAAGCAAATTATAAGATAGGTGGTGAAAGGAAATTTAGAAATGATTGCCCCCACCTAGTCCAAGAGACGATGAAAGGAAATTCAGAAATGATTTCCCTCGTCTCAACATTTAAATGCATGAATATATTCCGAAGTGGTGAAAGGAAATTCAGTAAAAGGGGCCAGATAACTTCACCGGGGTACTGAACAGGCTCGTTGGCAGTGAAGCAATATCTGAGATATCTGTAAGGCTGTTATACATGAATATCACTCTACTCCGGTAACCAATTCTTTTTAAAAACCTGATCTACATCCCAAGTTCAGACGAGACTTCCCAATTAAAAACATATAATCTTCTTTTTTTGATGCAAGCTGATAGCCGCAAGATCTGTTGGGTCTCCTAGAACTGTTTTGATTGTCTTGAAGCAGAMCTGAAATTAGTAGCGGGAAAGGGAAAGTCGTGAAAGGGACTACAACTAAGTTTAAAAAGAGTATCTGAGTTTGAAAAATCTTTTCAAGGTAAAGAACGAAGTCTCTTTCCCCCTTCGTTACCCTGTTCTCAGGAACCTTTTCACCTGATTGAAGCTATTGATTCCATTTACCCAATATTGGCACGTGGTCTACTGTTCTTCCCGCCTTACAAGAAAGTGGGATCCCTAGTTGGAGCCTATGTTGGAGCCGCCTTTGTTTTTCTAGCCTGTCACAAATTTCATTCTTAATGCTCGAAATCGAAAGATGGTTTTCGTTTTTTCCCTCCGTGGTTTCAAGATCTCTGAAGCTTTATAACGCGAGAAGCGATGATTATTGTACTCTCGAGATGAGTCCTACCTTTCGTAAGAATGTTTCCTCTTTTGTTCCACCTCGAGATCTCGTAGGTCGGATACTATAAGTCATGTAGTTCACACTTCCCGAGCTACGAAACGACGAAATCGTTTTAATTTTTCACCCAAGGCAGTAACGAGAGTAAAGTTTTCCCCAAACCATGATTAAACGTCATCGGGTTTTCGCACCTCGGCGTTCACCAAACCCAAAAATTTATTGTCGTAGCCCTGATAGCCGAGAACACAAAGTCCTTATTTTAGTAACCCGTGTCAAGGTTAAAAGTAAAAGCTAAACCATGGTAACGTTCTGTCGGCAATTTGCCACTCGACATTTTCTTTTTTAAAATTTATACTATCTAAACCCTGAATCATGAGATCACGATAAGGATATGAAAACAATTAATTAATCACTTAATCAGAGTTTATCTTCCCTTTTAATTAAGTCATGTTATCGCGATCTCGCGGTTTCGCAGCTCGGCATGCAAACTTCCCGAAAACTTACCTTCGAAGCTCCGAGCCGCGATACGGCGAATATAATAATTATGAATTTAATTGAGCCCCTAATCACGATTACGTTTTTATTAACCAAAATTGATCATCGCAGTCTCGGGTGTTAGAGGTTCAAAGTGTTAAAGTAAAATCCCCGATATAACGAGTACCAAAATATTGATTAACGTTGGTAAAACCGGATTAATTAAGCTAAATCAATACATATCCCATGTTTCTATGCTTCCACGATATACGAGGTAACCTTATTTCTTCCATACGCCAACTGTCATTTCAAACCGCCAAAATTTATGGCATTAATTAGGAAATAGGGCAAATCGACGAATAAAGATCGTATTTTTATGGCGAAATTTATTTCTAAAAATGATTTGACAGGCCTGTTCTAAAAGGTACCGAGTTTTTGAAGATATATTAGAGCTGTTATGCATTTTAACAAATTCATTTCTACATTACGCAGAGCACATTATCTCTGAGCAAGATGACTTCTATATGTATACATATTTCTATTGCAGAAGAGCTGAAGCACAATCTCCAGCCATGGCTCCACGAAAAGCATCCAAAGCCAGTGTTGAGGTTTCGGGACAAGGCTCAGACAACGTTGCTGATACTTCACCTTGAAGTATCGACTTGGTCCCGAATTGGTCGTTCGTTTCGGATGTTCTGCAGGCTGAATTGGTGGATTATTCCGATGATTCCAATGACAATGAAAAGGATGATATAACCACCAAGTATAAGATCATCATCCAATCCGGAATGCACAAAATAGCAGCCAGGCCACGTTTTCTTCCATATTATGACATGGTCCGATAGGCATTAGACCATGTGGACATACCGACCAGAACCATCACGAATGAGCAGAAAGTCACCATCGGGACTTTCAGGCCGGAACATCTGCAAGCCATGTATAAGCTGCCCGCAACATCCGACTATATGTATGGCACCGAATTCTTGGATGAGTTCAAAGAGAAGGAATGTGTACAATATGATAAAACCATGTCCAGCTTAATAAAAGATTTGGTTTCACACGTCGCGAAGTTTAGGGCTGACAGCCACGACATATATTCAATAGCTTCCTTAGAACCACAGTACAAGTATGTAGCCATGATGACATGCCAGTTATATGAGAGAGAGGACACCTCACATTTTTTCCTTCCATGGTTGCCTCTAATGTTTCGGGTTGCCGAAGGCAGTTCCTTCGACTGGGCGAAAATGCTGTCCGATAGCTTGACCAGTCGGGTCACAGAGTATCGGGCACAGAAAGAGAGCGGAAATGCATATTCATTCTTCATGTATGCATACATTATGGACGCCGTTTTTTTTTTGACACCATTTCCCTTATTGAGATGGAGTTGGACTCCAGTAGAAGACGAGCCCATACACGCCTATCATTCAAAATTATGGGAAAACAAAGTGGCAAGTTTCGTATACGAGATCTTCAACTGGGTGATGGTGCCTCTGCATGTCACTATTTTCGGTCACCCGCCACCCAGGATCTCAGACGGTATAGTAACAAATCTGAGCAGCATAGCAGACTGGTATGTAGAAGCTGAATTTTCATACCTCAGAGTTTTCGAGGCTTCTGTTCCCCCACATGCATTTCCATTGTTCATTCCCGACAAGTTGGTTTGTTGTGAGGTTGTTAGGAAAACAATAATTGGTGGTATAAGTAAGGAGCTTAAGGGATATTCAAAAAAGGTATGGCCACCTTTTCCTGTTCATTTAAATTCGTATTCTTTATTAGATTTCAGGCATGCCAAAGTTGAGGCAGCAGCCCTGGAAGACCTAAATTTGGTCCTCATCGAATACAAGAAGCACAACCTACAAAGGGTCGTGAGCAATCATTTAGCCAGTTGCAGGCTCAAGAGATTTGAGCACGAGAATTCCCCCTCGGATGACATTTTCCGAGGCGCAAGGTCCTATGCCGAGATTCTAGCTTGGATACAAACCTTGGCACCCGAGGAAAGAGCTGATGTTCTGAAGTTCCAGGAACATCGACGCAGTTGTCTCCCCCCCAATATTGCGGGGTGAGAGTCCAGCTACGACGAAGGTTAAACAAAAGGATGCCGGAAGCTCTAAAGATGCGACTCCAGATCGGGAAAAACACCAAGACAAGGGAGAGCAAACTAAGAATTCAAAAGCAGAGATCAAGACTCCCGACCCGCCGAAGAAGCAGAGTCCGGTTACTACTCCGGGAAAATCAACGAAGCAGATCGAAGAACCTATCACATCAGTTACTCCCCTGCAGTCAACTCAGGGAAATATCAACATAGGGTGGATCTTCAATGAAGAGTTGAGGCCTATAAGGGTAGAAGAGCTCCCTCTGAATGAGTGAAAAACCAACTTAAACGAAAAAATCGCCTCATCAAGACACTTGAAGCCAGGCTAGCCACAGCACCAGGCGAGCATAGGAATAGAGCAGGCCAGGTTGGCCGATAAAAATGAGATAGAGCTACTCAAGACTAAGCTCGAGCAAGCACAGCTGGTGGTCCGGGATGGTCAGATGCAAGCGAGCCAACAAAGGGATTTGATCGAACAACTACATGCTAGGGTGGAGATCACCGAGAGAAAAATGATAAACATCGGGATGTTGAAATCCCAGGCGATGGAGATTCAGAGCAGAGTCTCGGCGGCCCAACGAAATTTACTCGCCAAGGTAGAAGTGATCAGGGACAACTGTTTGCTAGTCAACCAAGTTTCAGAGAACTTATCTGGTAGAGAAAGGGAAGCTGGGGGGACACGGGTCGCCTTCCAAGAGGCTGTAATAGCCACAAATAACAGGGATTTGGGAAGTACTCCCAGGTTCACCATCTCTGAGCAGACCAGAGGAAACATTCTATTAAAAGAATGGGAGCATAGCATCGCAGAAGGCAAGCTGCAAGCCAAAAAGGTAACAAATTCCTTGGAAGAGGCCTTTAGTTCTATAGATGGTGATCTGCTAGGCATTGATAGCGGGGGTAATGCCGAGGCGTTGATTCAAATGACTATGGAAAAAATATCACTTGATCTAAAGGAAAAAGAGGAAAGAGATTCGATCGAGATTTCCCAAGTGAATATGGTGGACATAGTCCAAATAGACAAATATATGATTAAGCCAAGCATGCAATTATGCGCTATCGACATCATAGATGGAGAGATGGAAGACAAGCTGCCGCAGTTAGCTCGAGAATGTTACGTTTTTGAAGCCAACTGTCAAGCAGAACCATCGAGGCTGATATCTCAGCTGGTTGAAAGACGTGTCACATGTACCGAGAACGCGCGAGGACAAACGTCTGGAACCAAGTGAAGACAGAGAAGAAGAAATGGAGCAATTGCTCTCCTCCCTATCATAACCAAAATTTTGTAACGATTGAGATTCTATCTTATTTGTAAAACTGTATAAATATACCACAGAAAGAAAAGAAAGAGGCTGGACCTTTTTGTGTCGATTTTAACAGAGTTTTTACACTTTTAGAGTTAATACAAAGCAAGTATGAAGATTCTCAATTCCGTCACGACTGTGTTTTGAGTTTGTTTTCTTGTATCTCATATTTCATTTCATCTCATATTCATAACTGATGAATGCTTCGTTATAATTTAGTACGACCACTACTATAGCGAATGAATTTTGGTCTTCTGTAATTGTTTACTGTTTTTCCTCTGTACCAGCTATCAACAGGTGTAAGACCAGTCAACACTTTCAGAAGTCTATATATATTTTTATGCTACATCGGGTTATTTCCTTACAGTTTTCCTCTCCTGTTTATACGTGAGATTCTCACTTGATAGGAGCCTTACACCATAGACAACTAAATGTTTTTCTCCCACCTCATACCTTTTATTAAGATATAACTCAGTTACGAGAAAGAGCCTTTGATTTGCACCTCGTTTTATTTCCAAAACTGTAAATTCTCTTTTATACGACCAAATTGAGACAACACTTAATTTCTCTCTGAAGTTTTTCCCTTTTCACTGTTCCTCCATGACTGTCCCTATACCAACACAACCCAATATCGAACCCGGATTATCAAATCAAACACACATTGCCTTAAACCTTTTCCATACTATTATTAAAACAACTACTACCCAGGTTGAACTCGAACGTTCATGGGCAGTGATTGAACATGATATAACCATCCAGGAACAGTTGGAAGCTAGACAACGCCAACAAAGAAATCTTCCTTAGTTTCCTTTGCCGAAGGTTGACGTTTCTCTATTTTCCACCCTTTACCCACTTTTGGATGCCTAGACACTGTACTTCTAAGCCTTAAGTACAGAATCTGGAACAACAAAATGTATAATAAAATTCCCACTAAGGTCAAACCTACAAAGACCTCTACAAAGATTACTTATGCTAGCGCTTTTGATCCTGATTTCTACCTTCTGTTAAGAGAAAGAAGAGCCATTTCCTTGGCTCATATGCAAGATGCATCCCTTGAAGTAGAGTCCAATATATTTGCAGTTGATAAGCTTAGGAGCAAGGCTGATATAGATAGAAGAAAAGGGAGGTCTGAAGCTTCAACGTCTGGTTCCTCCTTTGTCCATCCTCAAGTTCAAGAACTTGCTAAATTAGTAAAATCTATGTCTGCTGAGATGAAGAGGTTAAGGCTTGAAGGAAGACAAAACTATAGAATTTCACAAAATTTTGATAACATAGGTAACTTCAGGAGACCTAAAAATGCTCCTCAGATTCTTCCAAGAGAGCAGAGAAACAAAGAGATAAATGATTAGAACATCCAGACCCCTCTCCAAAACAATATTGTTATGGATGACGAAGGGGAGGAAGAAGACCTTGATCGTGAGATACACTGCCTTGGAGACACCTCCTCCTTTCCTCATCTGACTCAATATGCATACGAAGAATATCTCATGGACATCCAACTTAATGAGTTGAGTAAGGGAGACAAGGCCAAAAACAACCTAAACAGATATAACCCAAGGTTCAAGAAGAAATAAGGAAAGCCCGATGTTCCTGAGTAGCCTATTAGAGTAAAGAAGCCCGCTAAAGATATAGTAGACAACAACAAAGGTAAGAAAGCGCAAGCCCCCTCTCCAGTAATTAAAGTTCCTGTTCCAGAAGTGAAAGAAATTCTAAAGCCCCCTCCCTTTTTCAATTTTGACCATGAAATTCAAAAATTTAGAATCCCTGTACCCCTTTCTGAGCTGATCAAGCATGAAGATTTAAAAAGGAGCCTCTCTAAACTATTTTAGTCTGAACCTATGTCTCATTCTGCAAACTCGGTCAATTTGCAAGATGAAAAGCCAACAGTTATCTTAGGTCCTTTAGTAGAAGACAAAGATGACTCCTCTCCTCCCTTTTATACCTCACTGAACATACATGATAAGGTGTTGCACAACTGCCTGATAGATTCGGGGGCATCCCATAATATCATGCCCAAGACTGTCATGGATGAACTCGGGTTAGAAATCACAAAATCCTACCATGACTTGTATTCTTTTGAATCTAGGAAATTAAAATGTCTCAGAGTCATCAAGGATCTAGTTGTGACCTTGTTTCAGTTTCCCATGAAGAGCGTGGTCATGGATATTGTAGTCGCTGATGTTCCCCCCAAGTTTGGCATGTTATTTTCTAGATCTTGGATAAAAATACTAGGGGGAACATTGCAGATGGACCT
The DNA here is from genome assembly GCA_009831015.1 of Picea engelmannii. Taxonomy (NCBI): domain Eukaryota; kingdom Viridiplantae; phylum Streptophyta; class Pinopsida; order Pinales; family Pinaceae; genus Picea; species Picea engelmannii. The sequence goes on from ML776840.1 coordinate 651,181, forward strand.
CACCTATGCCACCATTCCGGTGTTTTGGGGTGAGAATAGAAGAATTTATAGGGAAGCTCAGTTGGCCTACATAATTAGTGATGATGAAAACCCCACAAACCATCCTATCTTTTCTCTTGATACATATTTGGGATCTAGTTTTCTGCAACTCACCGACGCTCTTGAACCCCCTCTGGTAATAAAAAAGAAGCCTATTACTTTTCGTGAAAATTCCCCTCCTATCACCTCTGTGTGGAAATTTTTCTTTGATGGAGCCTCTTATAAGGAAGGTTTTGGTGCTGGAGTGGTTTTTGTTTCACCTTCTCAAGAGACAATAACTCTGTCTTACAAGTTAGAATTCGAAGCTACCAATAATGTGGCAGAGTATGAAGTTCTCGTCTTAGGTTTGAGGGCTGCAAAAGACATGGGAATTGAAGAGATATCAGTATTTGGGGATGCTGAGTTAATTCTCCATCAATTCAAAAATATTTACCAAGCTAAGCACCCCATGCTAAGAAATTATAGAAATGAAGTGTGGGACCTTATTGACAGTATTTTCTTGGCTCTCAACATTTCATTTATTCCAAGAGAAGAAAACATCATGGTTGATTCCAAGAGAAGAAAACATTTCATTTCAGAGTCCCTTTGCCACCAAAGATCAGGTATGATGTGAAGGTAAATTACAGACCCTCTATACCTGAAAATATCTAGCATTGGAAAGTATTTGAGGATGATCTTGAGATCAAAAGATTCCTTGAGACTTTTGATGAGTTTTCTGCACTACATATCGATCAAGATCAAGATTCTGAAAGTAATCCTCATGCTGATGTTTTCCTGAACAAAATCACTAATCACCATATTGTTCAGTTGCCTAGAAATCACATTCCCAAGGGACTAGTTCCTTTGGAAAGACTATTTGACATAAATGATGTGGCATTAAAAGTTAAAGGTTCCACTGATGATGTCGAGGTGACAAAATGAAACATTGGTATAGAGGAAGATCTAAAATTTGTCAAGTTGTCAAGCAGTCTTTCAAGGGAACAAAGGGTCGAATATGCTAAGCTATTAAAAGAATTTGCTGATGTATTTGCTTGGACCTATGAAGATCTCATAACATACGATACAAGCATCATTGAGCATATGATCCCATTGAAGAAAGAGGCCAAACCATTTAGGCAGAAGCTGAGGCAGATCAACCCCATGTTGCTGCCTATCATGGAGAAAGAGGTAAAGAAGCTTTAGGATGCTCAGATTATCGTTCCTTTAAGGTATTTTGAATGGGTGGCTAACTTGGTCCTAGTGGGAAAGAAGAGTGGAGAAATCGGACTTTGTGTTGATTTCAGAAACCTAAACAAGAGCTCCAAGAAAGAAAACTACCCCTTACCCAAGATGGAGCACATAGTACAGAGGGTAACAGGCACATCCAAGATGTCTATGATTGATGGATTTTCTGGCTACAATAAGATATTTGTCTTACCTAACGACAGAGAGAAGACAACGTTCACCACTCCATGGGGTACATTCATGTATCCCAAGATGCCCTTTGGATTGATGAATGTAGGGGCAACTTTCCAACGAGTTATGGACATCGCCTTCATTGGGGAAAGGGATAAATTTGTAGACATTTATTTGGATGACATTATAGTTTTCCCCCAAGACTAATAAAGAACATTTCCATCATCTGAGAAAAGTCTTCCAAAAATGCAGAGAATTTGGTCTCTCCCTGAATCCCAATAAGTCATTGTTCGCTATGAAGGAGGGAAAATTACTAGGGCACATAGTATCAACCGAGGGAGTAAAGATTGATCCCAGTAGGGTGGAATCCATCCAAACCTTAGCACTTCCTAGATCCAAGAAAGAAGTTCAGTCTTTCTTGGGGAAGATTAATTTCATTAGAAGGTTTGTTTCTAAACTTTGCTGAACTTGTGAAGGACATTAAAATCATGTTGAGGAAAGGAAAGGAAATAAAATGGACTGCTAGATCTCGTAATTCGTTAGATCAAATCAAGAAGGTCGTGACCAAAGCACCTATCCTCATCAATCCTGATTACTCCAAATAGTTTATGATTTTTTCCTATGCTTCATTTGACACAGTGGCAACTGATTTGTTGTAAAAGAACGATGAAGGGTTTGAACAACCCATTGCATTTTTCAGTAGGGCATTGAGAGACACAAAGATGAAATATGATCTCATGGAAAAACAAGCATATGCTCTGGTTAAGGCCCTCAAATATTTCAGGGTCTACGTTTTTCATTCAAAGGTCATTGCATATGTCCCTTCAGCCTCTTTGAAGGAGATTCTCATTCAGCCTGACATAGACAGGAGAAGAAGAAAATGGATTGCTAAAATCCTTGAATTTGACTTGGAGATAAGGCCCACCAAATTGGTTAAGGGTCAAGGTTTAGCCAAGATACTGGATGAATCTAATTGCAAAACCTTGGGGATAAATTTCATCAACACTTGCTCAGAAAATCAACATGCCGAGTTGTCTGATACAAGTTCTCAAGTCAACCCTCCATTAGCAGAATGTGCTTCGTACAGGGACATAATTTTCTTTCTACAAAAGTTACAGCTTCCTGATGGCATGGAAAAAAGCAAAGTAAGAGCTCTAAAGCTCAGATCAATTAAATATTGCCTCATTGAACAAGTTTTATATTGGAAAGATCCTCTAGGGGTGTTGTTGAGTTGTTTAGACCCACAAGAAGCCCAAAAAATCATGTCTGATTTTCATGACAGTTTGTGTGGGGGACATCACTTCTAGAGAACCACAGCCTACAAGATTCTCAAAGCTGGCTATTTCTGGCCTAGCCTATTCATTGACGTTTGTGCTAAAATCAGGGCTTGTGTGAAGTGCCAAAAATTCTTAGGAAAACAACAGCTCAAGTCCTTGCCTTTGAAGCCCGTGGTAGCTTCAGGACCCTTTCAACAATGGGGCCTAGATTTTATCGGGGAAATTAATCCGGCTTCTAGTGGTCAACACAGGTGGATCTTGACTGCCACAGATTACTTCATCAAGTGGATAGAAGCTATCCCTAGAAGGAACGCTTCTCACAAGGTAATCATTGGTTTTCTTGAGGACATTATAGCAAGGTTTGGTTCTCCAAAAAGAATTGTCACTGATAATGTTGCATCCTTTAAGGCCGAACCCTTGATTCAATTCTGTGAGCAGTTTGGAATTGCATTACTTCACTCAACTCCTTACTACCCCCAAGGGAATGGACTAACAAAATCCTCTAACAAGAGCCTTATAAAGATCATCAAATGATTGTTAGAAGACAATAAGAAAGCATGGGATTCAAAGCTCAAGTTTGCTCTGTGGGCTGACATAGTGACAACAAGGAGGTCTCTTGGTGTCTCTCCTTTTCAACTTGTATATGGAGTTGAGGCCATATTTCCTTCTCAGCTGGCCTTACCCGTGGAAAAATTCTTCCAAGACTGCCAATGAGAGCCTGATGATATGATCAGAAGGATACAACAATTGGTGAAAGTGCAACAAGCTAGATAGCAGTTGCTGGACAAAGCACATCGACATCAACAAAAGATCAAGCAGGCTTTTGACAGGAGAGTAAGATAAGAGAATTTCCAGCCGGGAGATCTAGTACTCAAATGGGATGCACCTAGGAAGGATAAAGGCAAGCACAGTAAGTTTGAAGCCTTATGGATTGGCCCCTTCAAAATCTCTGAGACATTTCCGAACAATAATTACAGGTTGTAGAATTTGGAGGGCGCAAAAGTTTTTGGCGGCCCTGTAAATGGGCATTTTATGAAAAGGTTCTGTGTTTGAGCCATGAATGGGTCTTTCATATCATTGTAAATATCTTTTTCCTTTTGTTTATGTCTTCAATAAGTGACTCCACAACCCAACAGTAAGGCAACTAAAGCTGAAGTTATTAGAGCCTCGCACGGAGGTCTCTATCCCCCATGGAGCCTAATGTTATCACACATCTATGTGAAGGGGGGGGGGTTGATTTCCTCAGGAAATTACCCTTGGTGAAGAAATGTATGAAAGGGGTTGCTTGCGCGACCCACTTTATATTTTTATCCTAAGTTTTTGGCTCGAGTGCATTGTGTTAAAAGGCGTGCATATCTCAACGGCTAAGATCTGTGCTCTCAGATTTGCAGTCCTTATTGCATATCGG